>BLKM01011093.1:3523522-3743606 GCA_013340265.1 Coptotermes formosanus | reverse complement strand
GGGGGCCCGGCCACCCGTGGTCCCCCCCGCAATGGGTTCCTCGGTAACCCCCCCCCTCGTGGTCGGGGGGGGGGGGGGAGGAAACTTGCTGCTTAGCCTGTGAACACAGGAAGTGAAATTCTGTCATATTCGCTTTCACTTTCTCTTGACCAAAAAAATTAGTCATCACAGTACTCGTTAAGTCCAGCACAGTGCTTCATGGAAAGGGGAGGGGGGGATATGGCCGCAACTTTAATACGGAAATATTCATTACAGCAATTCCGGTTTCGGGGTCCCAATACCAACACAGATATGAAAAGTACTGCTGTGCACAAGTGGTATTACAATCACTTCTCTGTATATGGGATCACCTACAACGATCATGACCCCTCCCCTCCGCGTAAAATGTCATGAGCACAAACTAAAAGCGCCCATACACATTTATTTGAACTTTACCTTTGCGCGACGAACTTATTGATTGAGGTTGTGTTATGGTTTCTTTGCTGTCGAGGAAATTCCTTTACTTATACTGCAGTAAATTTCACCCTAGAACAGGCCAGGAAGGACCAGAGGGGGAGTAGAGGTATAGCTCTACTCTTTCTTTAACCTCGGCTCTAGATGGGGGAGGGTGGTTAACGCCACGCCCCAGCCACTTTACCTCCGGGAGTAAGCCGGTGCCTATTATATAGGAGGCTGAGTGGGCCCCAGAACAGATCCGGTGGGTGCGGAAAATCTGGTTCCTACCGGGGTTCGATCCCTGGACCGTCCAGCCCGTAACGAATGACTGTCCCGTCCCACTGAACATCACTAGTAAGAGCTATTTTCAGCACCACACATATAAACTGCAGGAAAGGAAAATTATTTTCTTTTTACAGTATTTAGTTAAATGTACGAGTAAATTACCAAGAATAAGAATGGTTCAAATGGCATTCAGTTTGTATTAAGACTGATAAGATTTATGAGAATTAGGAATCAATGGAGCCGAATTATCCATAGCAACTTTGGTTCGAACCCATTGATGCTGCTGCTTACGAACAGGTAGCTTACATCAGGAACATTTGCATTGCAGCTGTGTTTTGAAAGCCACTTTTTAAGTTGCGAGACGGTAAGCGAAGCCGTTCTCAGAAAATAACGGTTGTGACTCAGATGGACATTAAAAGTGTTTGGGACAGTTTCTGAGGTACTAACACCCTACACTGTATAGCTGCGGTGTGACAAACTTTGGAAATTGATTTCGTTGTCTTGAAGCGCCCACATACTTTAAGGGAGCGGACTCAGTTTACCACATACTTTAAACATTTGTGTCGTTGTTAAGGAAGACCGACTGCCTAGCAAATGTGAAATCTCGAACACAAGGTTCGATAGGATTATGAGTGAGACGTCGATCACGTTCATCCCTAACAATTTTTGCAAAAACTGGGTTGTTACTGCAGTTTCGGGAAGCCAATGAAAATTCGCCAGGTTCTGGTAACAATCACGGTGAGTTTGTTTCATGATAATCTGAGGAAACCTGCGTCTAAATTATCCAAATTTACGGCTGGTACAGGTCGATGCTGTGTACCCCGTTACTTTTTCCAAATTAGCGGAAAGAACGGCAAAGGAAGGACTCCAAGTTTATAACACACAAAGTTACATCACCAGTGAAAGTAATTTTTTATGAATACTTATTTGGAGTGGCCCACAAATTTTTCAAAAATCTGGAACCCACGTCAAAATTCCAAGCGCCAGAAGGGTGACGTGAAGCAAGGTCAATACTGAGGATCCACAAAATTAGGCGTCAACGTAGAGAATTTAGTCGCCTGGGCATCCGGGATTTGTGCACCCCAGACTTATTTGGACAGAAATAATTGTGAAGTAACACGCTGGCGCAATCAAATTACTGTTAACATCATTGACACAGACAGTCGGCCAGAGAGTGTAAAATGAACTTGTGTGAACTGATCAAATTAAATTTGTCTATACTCATATCTATTAGCGCTGTAGATGCAAGAGATTCTGTCCGGCCCACCAGCCCCCTATTCAGTGGGTACAGTGGTTCTTTCCCGGGAGAAAACGGTCTTGCTACTCGTAAGTAACATACTGTTGTAACGTGATATGATACCTAATTTGGCCTGGACGGGTGTCTGATAAAAGCACGACATTCGAAGAATATGACTTTAGGACTAAAAAATTGACACGAAGATAACTTTATCAGATGGGCCCAACTGAGTAAGCTCCCCCCCTCCCCCTTTAGGACGGACACTGTGAAAGGCTCCCGAAGTGTCGTGTCCTTAGAATGTTGCATTTTAATCAGTGAGTGGAATGAGAGTAAGTACAGTTGGAGTGTCACACAGTAGTAGTAGTAGTAGTAGTAGTACACAATTGTCATTAAATTTTAGAACAGTGTAAGTTGGACCGGCCTGACCACATCGGCTTACCCGTGCCTGAATCGGTCAGTGCCGACGAGACGGCGGGGAAGCCGGTGCAAATCACCCGAACCCGGCGGTCCAGAAGGGGGCCCGGGACCCCACTATGTTGCATATATTTTGTTTCCTTCGGTAGTATCATTATTTGCCGATTGCCTTTCAGACCAAGCCCAAGTCACTCTGCAACCGAGAGTCAGTTTTTCCGATTTAATGTAAAGATTTTTAGCCGGTCCGCCGTTGTTGGGGGGGGGGGGCTTTTTTTTCCGGGGGCTCGAGTCCTTTCTCGGCGGCCCTGTAAGCGGCCACTGGCCTACCCTGAACGTGACACTGGTACACACGCCGCCAGTCTTTTATGCATGTTAGATACAATGAGTATGTCAGTTTTGGCTGTCGTGCAGTAGAGGTAGCGGTTGTTGTGGGATGTGGCGCCGCGTCAGTGGGAGATGGTGCTGGACAGTTGAAGACAGCATGGTCGTCTAAGACGGCATGGTCGTCTCCTCTTCAAGGGTCGAAATGTCCACCGACCCTAGAAGACGAGACGCGAGACCATCATGCTGTGTGGAAGCATCGGGTACCAATCATCCACCGATGCGGCGTCACATCCCAGGAGAACGGAGATATCATTCGGGTGCTTCGGCAGTGCACTTTCGGGTTCTAATTTATAAATTGCCACAATGCCCGATTTGTTAAGAGATCTATACATTCTCAACGAATTAATACAGAAGGTGTAGCTAAAGGAAGGAACGCTGAACCAGCGCTGAAAAATTCCGTCCTAATACAGCATATTTTGCATATATATAAAGTCTTGGTTGGGCCGGGTTAGCGTAGTCAGTATAACGAATCGCTACGGGCTGGGCGGTCCGGGGATCGAATCTCGGTGGGGGAGAGATTTTCCGCACCCGTCCAGACATGTACTGGGGCCCACCCAGCCTCCTGTACAATGGGTAGCGGATCTTTTCTAGGGGTAAAGCGGCCGGGGCGTGGAGCTAGCCACCCCACCCCCTTCCAGCGCCGAGGCTAACGAAAGGGTAGAGCTATATCTCTACTCCCTGTTGGGCCTTAATGGCCTGTACAGGGTCCCCTTTACCTTTTTTGAACTCTCGGGTGTACCCGGTTGCTTTCAATTCTGATTGGGTGCATAAGTTTCGAATTGCTTTGTCTATGTTACAATTGACACTATTACGCAGTTGCCTGTTAAATGTACGTGTTAGGTTCGAACTCGGATACAAGACTGCGGTGGAGGAAGGCATTTTTTTCTGTCGGAGGCTATAATAATTCAGCTCAATTTTTATTTATTTTCGTGCTGACCGAGAACTCAATGGCCAATTACAAAATCAGGGCTAATGCACAAAAATAACATGCATTACATACATACATACATACACACACATATATGCACATACATACATATATACACACATACATATATACATACATATATACACACATATATACACATACATGCATACGTACGTACGTACATACATACATACGTACGTACATACATACATACATACATACACACATACACACACACACACGTACATACATACATACATACATACATACATACACACACACACACACACACACATACATACATACATACATACATACGTACATACATACATACATACATACATACATACATACATGTAGGTACGTACGTAGTCTACATATATGCATACGTACGTATGTACGTACAAAATGCAGAAAAAACAAAGCACAAGACAAAGAATGCAGTACAGTTGCGTTAACGAGCATATCAGAGTAGAAATGAGAAAAGTTGTACATAATGATGCCTATAATGAGTGCAGTTTCGCCCCTAATCGAGAGTAGAAACAAATTTTGCAGCTGATGTGCGTCTAGCATTTTCGCATGGGGAGCCGAAATTGAACACAGAACTGGCTCCCCGATTAAAACCTCGAAGACCTATAGTGTTCAAAAGGGAGGGCGAAAATGTGCAATCAAGGTAAACATTAATTCAATAAAAACGGCTCCTCCCTTGGGTATCGTAAACAATCATGCATTAGCACCTGTACGGGGATTTAAAATTATGACGCTGCGAACATGCTGTTAAAAGCTATCCGGCCTAGATTAGAATAATGTGCAGTAGTTTTTAATGTCATTGCATAGCCGTCAGTATCATGAAAGTGGTTCCTTTTGTGTGTGTTTTATTACAAACGGACAGCAGTCCTGTTTCTGCAGTAATACTCTGCCATGAAAGGGTTGAGCAGATGCAGGTTCAGCCATTCATTTACCTTACAAGCGTAAGGACCACGGTTGCCTAATACGATGTACGAAGTACCCGAAATCTACACGCCGCGATTTTCATGCGGCTGAATCCGATTTTGAAGTTGAGGCCAACGAATCCAAAACAGCCTGGAAACGTGTCTGCTTGCAAAGGCTACAGAGTGAAAGAGAATAAAATTACAAGTACCCAACCGCATTCACTGTTTTTGAAGGCTAACGTCAAACTTCGTGTTACGAGCCACGTTGCGTTTGGCGCGGAGCTTTGTGACTGGTTGCAAGGATCAGGCGAGTGGATCACCTGATCATGTCCTACCCAACTGTATTGCGTCACAGGCGAGAAGATCGATACGAAGGAGGTTTTAAATGTAGTGTAGTGTGACACAGTAGGGAGAGGTGATGCGATTCGAATTACGTAAAGCGCGCGGGTGTGTGCCTGCAACGTTTCTTCCCGAATTAAACATTTTTAGTACGAAGGTTTCGAAAAAAGAATTCTGAAAAGTAATGGAATTGTTTTAGTACTGCCCGTGAAAGCTTAGACAAGGAGTTTCATTCATCACGTTGGGCCCCATGGGGCACTGACATATGAAGGCTGGTCGTAATTATCATGCACCGGTATGTTTCGTCAGCACGTTAAACACGAGGACGACAAAAAAAAACTTTGTGAATTATGGCATGTCTGTCAGGAGACAAATTGTTGATCCCAGTTAATTTCAACGGTTACAGTCATTCTTGATTTACTGTGAACGTGCAGGATTGTAACCAAAATTATACTTTTAATTTGACTGTAACAGTGTTTAATGTGACAGAGTGTCCGCACAAAATAGTGTAATTTTGAAGGTGCAGTAATCAGCTCTTAGCATATGTGAAGTGTCTGCAGCAGAATCCTAGTTTTGCTGTTTCTTTTACCCAGAGGTTGGATATAACTTATACAGTGTTTTATTTGTTTATATTATGTTCATCTGTAAATTTTATAATTGAAGTGTGAGTATGAAGACGCTCTGGGGAAAAAACCACAACACATTTATTTCAATAATGATAATTCATTGCACTTCTTTTCCAGATTGATTATTGGAACTTCTGACATGGCTCCTAATCTAACAAGTTCCCCCACTGGAGTGCTGTTTGAGGATGACATTGTTGAAACTGTAGCAGTACCATCAGTTGAACCAAAAAATCATGATTCAAAACCACCCCAAAAGTACAGGAGACAAATTGTGTGGAGAAATGTTATGCTGTTTGTATACCTACATGTGGCTGCAGTTTATGGAGCTTATCTGATGCTGACTTCAGCTAAAATAATTACAACAGTGTGGGGTGTGTACTACATCAGATTGTATTATGTCCACTGCTTAAAATAAATTTTGTCTGTGCTTTAATAGTATTGTAAATTGAATGATAAAAACTGATATGTTAAAATCTTCATTGGTACTGTGATAGCAAAATGTTGTCTGTTTGCAGCCATCCTTCTCTACCAAGCTGGTGGTCTTGGTATCACTGCTGGGGCACATCGACTGTGGGCTCATCGTGCTTACAAAGCGAAATGGCCCTTGAGACTCATTCTTGTTATATTCAATACCCTAGCATTTCAGGTAAGGAACAAAAACTGTGAACATTATGTAATGAAAAGCTTCAAAACTTCTACACCTCACCTATAAGGTGGGCAATACAGGCAACCTCTATGCTTGAAACACGAAATGCGTATCGAAATTTTGGTTGGGAAATCTGTCTGGAAGACCTGGTAGGATAATATTAAAATGGGTGTTAGAAAAGTGGGATATAAATGCATGAATTGGATTTAATTGCATCAGACTAGGTGCGGTACCAAGCTTTTGTAGACACAGTGATATCCATTGAATTCCACAACATCAGTTCACTCTCAAAGACTCTGGTAACATGACATTCTGCCCTTCCCCAGATGAATAGTAATATGTGACATGTTTGTTCTTTATCTTCATTTGTTAGAAAGGCATGGAAAATATTCAAAGAAATCAAATGGCATTATCAGTCTAATACAAGGCCTTTTGTTGATGTAAGATTAAGAGTAACTTGGCTACAGGTTTTGGCTTGAATTAGAAGCCATCATCAGACAAATTAAAATATTTGGAGAAGGAAACAGTCATAACAATGCATTGTATCAAGGAACGTTCTGAGATCTCAAATTCCTTACGTTTTGTATGTTCTTATGTGGCACAGAATGTGTTAACAAGTACTTTGCTTAACGTAATAATGTGCAGTGCCTTTCATGGCTCAACTCTTCTTGTGTACATGAAAATGACTTGGGTTGTTACACACTTATGATTCAGGTATGCCAAACTTCAGGGCTCCAGAGCCAATGTGGATGCTCTGTAGAAGAGAAGGGTCTCTTGCCCTGCACCAGGAATTGACGTACAGTTCATTGGTTGTCCAGCCTGTAGCCGGACATTAATTATTATTAGAAACAAAACACAATACATGATGTGTAGAGTAACTGATTTGCCAGCTTGGATGGAAGTTGTATGTGTCTTCTTTGGCCTGACTTGACTCTGATTAACTCTCATCATGCTATACCTGTGTTTGAAATATTGCCATACTTGCTAGATATTACCAAAAGATATGCTACAACTACAGAATAATTTATTTCACAAAATAATACTATTTGGTACTTTTTTATACATGTTTGATCCTAAATGAGCAGATTAAAAGTGATGTAATCTTTGGACAAGTATCTTCTGTAACAGAATGTAGCATTTTCTTTCAGAATCATGTATGTGAATGGGCTCGTGATCATAGGGTGCACCACAAATTCAGTGAAACTGATGCTGATCCTCACAATGCCACACGTGGTTTCTTCTTCTCTCATATGGGCTGGCTGCTTGTACGTAAGCATCCTGATGTTAAGGTAAAAGGAAAGGCAATTGACATGTCAGACCTTGAAGCTGATCCACTCCTCAAGTTCCAGAAGAAGTAAGTGTGGCTATAGGAACGTATTACTGTTGCATTGCTGATGACATTTCAGTGATCATTGATAAATTCATGATAATTGTCAAAACATCAGCTGTAAATGGTTCTCCTTATAATACTTTTATTTATCATTAATGGGCTTTTCAAACAGGTCTGTTGAGCTCACTTTATTCTGAAAAGCCAACAGATGGCGGCAGACAGTCCTAATTTAGATTCTGTCTCTTGTTTAACCCTCCTCTATCTAATTCTCTTGCAACGTCCAGTTCCATCCATCTACCCTTGAAGGTTAAGGCAGTTAAAAATCACTGATGTTAAAACAACAGCTTTTTTGAAAATGATCACATCTAAGTTATGTTTACTAACAAACAGTGCATAGAGAGTACCAGAGTCCCCATTAGCCCACAATTACATTATTCCTTATGGCTGGAAATTCCCTGTTTAAAGTGGTTTTGCTTCAAGTGGTGTTTTACTGGAACCATTTGACTGTGGATAGTGGGGACCCACTGCAATACCATAATAATATCTTAACCCTGTTAGTGGAAGGCCAAACCTGATGGTACCTCCCACAATTGCCAAGCCATATTTTTCTGTACTGTCCAGGGTGTTGAGTTAGCGATGTTTCTCCCTGACGCAACCAAACAGAACTATATGCCTACCTACCAATGGACTGTTCTTCAAATCAGTATGTGACACTGTGTTCCAGCTGTTTGACATCACAGACATGTTTTTACAAAAACACTGTACCCACCTCATTCCATGCAAATTTAGCAAATTGATGTAATTGGTGGGTTGCAGCATAGGTTCTCACAGCAGTGTTTCCAAAGACTTGTGTCCCTTGGTATGTGTCAGTGTGTCATGGGGTGACTAGTCCATGATATTTTGAGGGGTCATAGTGTGATGATAATTATTCTTGTGTTGGCAGAACTTATAACTAATTTGGTGTATATTTTGTGTGTTGGCATGACCTGCTATTCGCTGTGTAGTTATTCAGTTCTTTTGTTTTGGAAATGTAAGTTTACCTTTATTCTACTCTTGTGTGCTAAAGTCATGTAGAAGTTTTAGCTGATTAAAGCCTTAATGTTTTGAACAAGGTCTAAAATCATTACACATAGTGCCTTCATCTTCTGTGTCAAGCAGTCCTGGAAGAGTAGTAGTGTTCAAATAGGCCATGGTGGTTCCTGTCTTATCTCTTTCCATTTACTTTTGACAGTTTACCTGTTATAACCATACTGTAAAATACCTGATAAGCCAACTTTGTGACTCAGTGTCAGCCAGGAATTAACATATCTTTTATTCCCATTAGTTTTAATTCAGATGATCGTGATAGTAATATTACTGTCATGTTACTTATTACAGGTATTACCTGATTTTAATGCCAATACTGTGCTTCGTTATACCGACATTTGTTCCTGTGTATCTGTGGAGTGAGACGTGGTCAAATGCCTGGTTTGTTGTGGCCATGTTTCGTTACGCATTCACACTGAACATGACTTGGCTTGTAAATAGCGCTGCACATATATGGGGTACGCGACCATATGACAAGTAAGTTTTAGAAATATTCCTTGTTTTACTTATGTAAGTTCTGCTTATTAGTTGTCATCTGTGAACTATGGATGGGCATATAGCATGCATGAAGGAAACAAATGAACAGTACAACATTTAAATTGGAGAACCTTACAGAAAGGGGCATTTTATGGTAAAGTTGTTGGTGGGGGAATAAAATTACAAAAGCAAAATTGATGATGGTGTGAAATGGATTGAATCCACACCATTGTTAGGCTTACTTCATGACAGTAACGAGATGTTAGGTTTGTGTAAGGCATGTACAGGAGTGGAGGTATAGCTGCATTCATTCTTGACCTCAGTACTAGACTGATGCAAGTGCCCCAGCCACTTTACCACCAGGAATAGGCCCTGGAACCTATCAAATAGGAGGCTGGGTGGGGCTAACAGCTGGTCTGGACATTTTGGACAAGAGAAAAATCTCTTGCCCCTACTGGGATTTGAACCCCAGGCCACCCAGCCTGTAGCCTAGCGACTATGCTGGCTATGCTACCATGGACCATCCAATCCATAGCCTAGTGTCTATATTATACTGACTGCTCTACAGCTCCCTTTCAGATGTTGTAATAACATATAATTTCTTGTCCAGGAGTCAAACATTGACTGATCAGAGCAGAGTCATTTCATGTAGTCATTTGGCCAGTTCCATGTTTTCCTACTGTTCAGCAGCCAAGTGTGACAATTTTCTGCTTTAATGGTTTACTTCTTTTGCCCCTTTGACAGTTATTTTCTCCTTTCAGGTACATTAATCCAGCAGAAAATTTGGGGGTGGCAGTATTTGCCCTTGGTGAAGGTTGGCATAATTATCATCACGTGTTTCCTTGGGACTACAAAACTGCTGAACTAGGCAACTACCGTGCTAACTTAACAACTGCTTTCATTGATTTCTTTTCACGCATTGGTTGGGCATATGACCTGAAGACTGTGCCATTGTCTATGGTGCAAAGGCGGGTTGAACGCACAGGAGATGGTAGTCATGAAGTTTGGGGTTGGGGTGACAAAGACATGAGTCAGGAGGATATGGATGAAGCACAAGTTATAAACAAGAAAGTTAAGTAATATAAACAGGACATGTAAACTTGTCTTTGATATGTTGTGGATGAATATGATATATATACGTGGGCACAGCCAAAAATGCGATTATGTTGATCCCATCTGGCTAGCCCTCTCAGTTCATGATTATAAGGGATTTCCAAGGACTGGGATTGGCCAGGCCTGCACTAGTAGTCATGAGTGTAACATACGTGTTCTTGACTGCGTACTTGAAAAATAATTGTATATTGATTGCATCAACGGCCTTATTTATGCAAGAGGCATTTTTCTTATTGCTAAGAATTGTCAGTATTGCAGAAATAAAATTCACTCGCATATACACATATATATATTGCCCCAGTGCATACAGTTTTCTTTGCAGGAGGATCTGACTTATTGTATCAGTGCTTAGTATTGAATGCGTAGTGTACTGTTATGGAAGCAAATGCATTCCATCTTTTTTGTTACGGAGCAGGGGAGACTCCTAAGAATGGATTCAAATATTCATGTGTTTAAGGCAGTGGTCTCCTGCACTTTAATTATTGAAATGGAATTATGAAGTATTAATAATCATATTCCAGAACAGCCTCACTTAATTCTGAGCACTGATACATAACAATTAGGGTAATAGACATTGTACATAAACATATTACCTATGTGGGTATATATTGTGATCATTTCGTGACATTTTTGAGTGAAATGTGCGAAATGAACTACTCATTTCGTCTGTTCCAGTTTTACCATAATTGGAAATTATGCCTATGAAAATAGGTTCAGAGGAATACGTATGTGGTCACATAAATAATACACTTATGTGAATTTTCATGTCGCGTAGCCTGTACTAATATGTGTGTATGTGTATTGCTGCTTGTGCCCATTTTACTAATATGTCAAAGAAGTTTGTTTATAGCACCAAATTTTCTTTAAACATATCGTTTTTATATACCTGTTAGATATTCAGTGCTTTAATGAGCCAGGGGTTAAAATGTGTTTGCTTTTGTAATGTATGACCCTGATTTTGAATAGATGAATAAAAATTTATTCAGGTCAAAGGGAGTTTAGCAGAAGACTTTTTCAGAAACATTCTGGACTTTTGAAGTAATAAATTTACTGGTGGAAAATACTGTGTGGCTGGCATCCTCATGCAGCTGGTTGTAGTTGCAATGGCTTTGTCAGAGAACTGCACAGTGGCAACTGTGTGCTTCAAGCCCTGTATTTTTATGGGGCAGTAATGTTTTCATAATTTATTTTGTTACTTCATGACATAGAAGTTGCTTAAGAAGTTATGCAATGTGTTATAAAAATACTGAGCTGATATGTGGTTAGGTTAGAGAGAGAGAGAGAGAGAGAGAGAGAGTGTGTGTGTGTGTGAGAGTGAGTGAGTGAAAGTGTGATTGTCTTTGCAGTAAATGACGTACTGCTGCTGATGACAGTCAAATTATGGAAGAAATTTGCTGTAATAATGTTGACACACAACATAAAAGAATGTTGTTTTGGTGAAGAGTTTTGAACAACACAGTTTCACTTCTAAACATTGGCAATGCTCTCCTTTGTTCTCATTGGAATATTTTCTGGTGGGACATTATGTGATGTAGATCCCTTAATTTATTGTCTGTTATATTCTCATATTCTGGTTAATTTCCAAATACAGTTTTACTGTTAGGGCACATCATTTGTTTTGGGCATACACTTTGTGTACAACAGTGTCTTTGTGTGTGAGGAAGTACCAAAGCTGTGATATTTTTGTAGTATGATGTAAGCTAATAAATGTAAAGTCTGTGTAGATGAAGATGATCTTGTTTTTACACCACACTACAGGTTTTTTCATAAATATGTTATTGCTTATTTCACATTCTTGTAAGTGAATATTTCAACTGAATACATGAAGCAGAGTTCTTCCTGAGAACCTAACAGGTCCGTAGCTAGTCAAGAAATTCCCTGCATTTTATGGGACACAGAGGCTCATTACCACATACACAAGAGCCTGCTACCTGTCCCTGTCTGGAGCTAGGTCAAACCAGTTCATGCCCCCCCGCCCCCCCCCACCCGAGTCCTACTTCTTGAAGTTCCATTTCATATTATCCTCACATCTATGCTTAGGCCTTCCAAGTGGCCTCTTTCCTTCAGGTCTCCCCACGAAAATCCCATATGCACCTCTCCTGTCCGGCAAACGTTACTCCTGTGAAGAAACGGTCTCACTGAAGCAGTGCAGTGAGAGCGAGTTGTGTACAGTGTCAGCTGGTTGCTCGGAGCAGGCTGCGCGGTGGAGAGCCTGGGACAGCTCTGTGGTGCCGAGCAGTGTGTGCTGGTAGACACTGCGGCGCGTTCCGCAGGATGCGAGCTGTAGATGCTGCTAACAGGCCGAGTGGCGGATGATGCTCGGGAGCCGATCGTGGAGGCTCATAGCACGTTGAGTCTTGATATTGAACGCTGGATCCGGAATACTGGAATGCACAATTTTTGGCTGGAAATGTAGCCTTTTATACCTGGCCGTCGCTGGGCTGCCCGTCTGCGATTGGCTGGCGTGAAGAGCTTGTTGCAGTGGTGGGGAGACCGACTACCACTGTACTGCACGGAAAGGGCTGTTTTGCATTTGTGGGGATGTTCCCACAACGTTTTTGAATAGATGAGAGTTTATATAAAGGTTTATGTAACTTATTTTTTTGCCTGGTATCTATACCATGAAGAGACGTGTTAGTTTGGAAATAAGAAGGATTATTAATTACAAACATGGCTAATGAAAAAATGTAAAGACATGGAACAGTCAATATATCAAGTTTCTTAAATCAAAATTTACAAGAACTTCTATAGCTCAATCCCAACATTAACCTAATTAACCTTTTTTGCAGTAAAAAGACTTTGTTTAAATTATATGAGTTTCCCCAAAACACAATACCATACTTTACCACGGACTGAAAATAAGCAAAATACACAAGCATCACGGCATCAATATCCAGCACATTACGTAATCGTCTCATTACAAAGCAAGCTTTACTCAATTTATTTAACAGGAAATGCAAATGATTCCTCCAGGTTATTTGTTTATCCAATTGTAGACCTAAAAACCTTACAACCTCAACCTGAGGAAACGTATCACCAGCATACTGTATATTTAAGACGGTAGGTACCTTTGTTGGTGTAAATTGTACAACAATAGTTTTTATTGGATTTAAGAAGAGCTGATTTGATTGAAACCATTTCAAAGCATGAATTACAGCATTATTGGATTTTTGAAGTAGCTCAGCTTGACTTTTAGCTGTAAATAATAAACTAGTATCGTCTGCAAACATAATTATATCAACACTTTTTTTGATTAATACAGGGAAGTCATTAATATACATGCTAAACAGCAGAGAACCCAAGACAGATCCCTGCAGAACTCCTTGTTTCACTGTACACCATCTTGAAATATTATTGGAATTTAAGGTTTTTAACTCAACTCTCTGCTTCCTATCATACAGATAAGAGATAAACCATTCCAAATATACACCGCTAACTCCATAAAATTCCAGTTTTTTTATCGATAGGTCATGTGCAACACAATCGAAGGCCCTACTTAGGTTACAGAAAACACCTGCTATGCAATTCTTTTGATTCCATGCCTTGAAGACAGATTCTATTAATTTAAAAATGGCATTGTCAGTGGATAGGCCATTTCTGAAGCCATACTGGTTTGACACTAATACATTGTGACACTATGTGCTGCATAATTCTACTATAGATTAAATTTTCAAAAATTTTGGAGAAACCTGCCAACAAAGAAATAGGCCTATAATTCACTATCTGTGATCTATCCCCACTCTTAAATGCCGGAACCACCATAGAGTATTTCAGTCAATCACGAAATTTCCCTTGCTTGAGTGAGATGTTATAAATATAAGCTAGGGGTTTACCAATATATTGCCCGCATACTTTTAATATTCTGTTCGAAATTCCATCATAACCAGAAGAATCTTTACTTTTCAAGGATTTAATAGTGCAAATAAATTCAGATTTGGTTATAGGAATATTTGGCATATCAGGAAAACCCTGAGGAAAAGAATTCTGCAGCAATTGAACAGCATGATCAATATCAAACTTACTTATTGGAAGTGTATCCATAATATTTATGAAATAGTCATTAAAGGCATTTGCTGCATTATTTGATCTTATACATTGATTTTCAATTTTGTGTGTAGTTTGAAGTTTCTTGTTGTTTTTTATAACTCCCATATCATATCTTAAAATTCTCCGTGAGGTTTTTGATTTGTTGTCAGATTGAGATATAATATTATTATAGTACATTAGCTTTGCCTTTCTAATAACTTTACGTAAAATCTTACTGTATAATAGATAATAAGACTTAATATTTGGATTATTACTTGCTTTGCTTAGTATGTAGAGACTATGTTTTCTTTTACAAGATATTCTTATGCCTGGTGTGATCCAGCTATTATTTCTACTTTTCTTAGTAACATACTGAATTGGAAAACAGGATTCAAAATGTATTAAAAAAGTATTTAAAAATACATTAAAAATATCATTAGTATGATCAACTGTATAAAGTTTTCCCCATGTTTCTTTTTTAATTGCTTCAATAAAACAGTTTATGCTCTCTTTATTTATAACCCGTATTTTATGAATAGGCAAGGCTGTTTGGTAAGAAAAACGTCTCTCCAGAACAATATGTTGTGCATCATGGTTGGATAAGCCATTGGAAATAGAAGCTACGGTGCAGCGATTAGCCCTAGACACAGCAGTGAATATACCATCAATAGCTGTGCCATGCCCTTCATTAATTCTAGTTGGGAACTCAATAACATTAATCATATTGTAAGACTGGAGCAATATTGTTAGTTCCATCTCATAATTACTATCCACCAAAAAATTCACCTTTATATCTCCACAGAGCATAAGCTCGGTCCTTAATAAATTCCTTATCAGAACCAATATTATTTGCTGATGACACTAGTGTCATAATCTCTAACAGAAATTTTGAAGATTTCTGTACGATATCAAACTGAGTCCTCTCCAGTATGATTGGATGGTTTTCAGCAAACAAGTTAGTCCTAAATCTAGAGAAAACAAATATAATGAAATTTGTATCGAATAATTCACCACATTGTGCACTGAATTTTGGTTATAAAGATAAGTATATAGAAGGAACAGCAAATTCAAAATTTCTTGGCTTATATCTTGATAACCACCTAAATTGGAAGGATCATATTGATCAAATGATACCTAAATTAAGCGAGCATGTTATGCAGTTAGGTCAATGTTCCACATCAGCAACATTAACACTCTCAAGTCAATTTATTTCGCATATTTTCACTCTAGTTTATGGTACAGAATAATTTTTTGCAGAAATTCTTCCAACAGCAGGAAGATATTTACATTACAAAAGAAAATCATCAGAATTATGGTTGGTACACATGCTAGAACTCCATGTAGAAATCTATTTAAAAAAGTAGAGATTTTGCCTGTCTGTGCCAATATATATTTTCATTAATTAACTTCTTTGTTAATAATCAAGAAAATTTTCAAACAAATTCATCAGTGCATAGTATTAATACAAGGAATAAGCACCATTTTCATAGACCAATTGTCAACCTATCACGCTTTCAGAAAAGTGCATTCTATTCTAGCATCAGAATTTTCAATAGTTTACCATATAGCATCACAAATCTTAAGAATGAAAACACACAATTTAAAGTAGTGCTAAGAAGAAACTTAAGTGCACACTCCTTTTACTCTGTAGATTAATTTCTTACGTATACTGATAAACTATAATAATGACCTCTAAGACTGCACATAAAATGTTTAAAGTATTTTGCAAAATTGTTGCCTTGTGACAAAATTATGGATCTGTGGTATGTATGTATGTATGTATGTATGTATGTATGTATGTATGTATGTATGTATGTATGTATGTATGTATGTATGTATGTGTGTGTATGTATGTATGTGTGTGTGTATGTATGTATGTATGTATGTATGTATGTATGTATGTATGTATGTATGTATGGACAGACTGAATATTCATTGAACCACTTCTGTTGATCAAACTAAAATGAGGTGTACAAACATAATGAGTTTTGCATTTAAAATGACTGGCCATACAGTCCTTAATGTGAAACATGTTCATTGTGTCCTCTTTCCAGTGATATGTCATGTCAAAGTTGCATGATGAAATTATTTGGTGGTACCAATTCCAGAGTTTCTGTGGAAACTCTTAAAGACTTGCTGCTGTGTTGTAAATAAAAACCATCCATGTACGCTTGTGTGAGAGTTACTGTCAGCTCCTTCTTATTGCTACTGGAACATGTTTCTGCCTTACTGGACCATCAACGGGGAATATATGTATACAACTTTCAGTGAAATTTGTAAGTTCAAATAAGCATTGATTTATGTATCATGGTGTGAGGTGTTTGGTTTTACATACTTCATTACATCATATATTTGCACTGGCCTTACTTTGTTCAGATCTACTAACATGTGCCCAATTTAACCAGTTTAGAGAGTCATGGTAGTTTCAAAAATATAGATAAGGCTCACCTCTCCAGTTATAAATGTTAAAGGAATAAGGGGCTTTAATGAAAATTTTCAGACTAATTCTAATGTCAAACTGAAAAACGTGTTCAGTTATAAAACATAGAAACTGTTCAAACTGTCCGCCTGCACATTAAAAGCACACGTCCCTAGTGCGTATTACTGCAGTGGATGGAGACACTGCGCAAATGTGCGTGTCGCTATCCAGCGGCTTAAGGTACGCGCACACTGGAGCGCAGCGGACGCAACGGACGGAGGCAGCGCTCAGAGATAAAATATTCTTCTCGTTATTAGCTATGGGACATCGCACACTGATCCGCACCGGACGCAACGGAGAGTGGCAATTCCGTCTCGGAGGGGAATATTTTTCACCATGGCCGGCGCGTCCTTCTGACTCAACGGTCAAGATATCGTTATCGTAATGCAGGGCACACTGTATCGCATTTCGGCCTATGGGCTGGTAGAGTTCATTTGACTGTAGGCCGCTGATTAGTTAACAACATGAGCAGTTCTGAAGAAGAAGAAATAGTATGATGTCCTTGTTAAGTGAGGAAGAACGAAAGAAGAAAAGAAAGAGATGAAGATTCTGTGTGCATAATATATGCAAGAAAAGAATGATTCATTGCGAAGTTTATTTCCTATATCCGGCCTTACTAGCAGATGAGGCAATTTTTTTTTATTACTTTCGGATGACTTATGGAGATTTTATGACACTTTACTTAAGGTAATGTATTTATTTGTAATAAAGTTATTCAAAAATACGAATATACAATTAAAAAGGTAAATCTGAATTAAAGATTAATTTCAATTTCTGTATACGTTGCTACTTCACTACTTAGCAGATTGGGAATAATAGTGTGGTAGGTCGGCAGACTCCTGAGCATGATAATCAGTTGTTATTAGTAATTTCCGAAAAACTGGAATTCATCAAGGCCCTTCTCATTTCTATAGAATTCACCATTTGGAATAATTTTCCTTTAAGTTCGATCTGATCTCGTAAAGGAAAAGTGTTCACAGTTTGCGCCATGCTTATAAGAAAGTTAGTTAATGTGTCTTCAGAGGATGCCTGATCCTTCTTTTTTGGCCATAAATATTCCTGAAGAAGTGAACTAGCTCTGTTATTCCAAGTGTCGTGGTCACTTTTTAGTTGCTGCTAACATTCTTATTGTACAACCACAAGAGTGGAACCGTTTTAGGGAGACTTGAGGGTAGGAGACCACTCGGGAGACCCAGGCGTAGATGGGAGGATAATATTAAAATGGATCTTCAAGAAGTGGGATGGGGCATGGACTGGATTGAGCTGGCTCAGGGTAGGGACGGGAGGCGGTCTCTTGTAAATGAGGTACTGAACCTTCAGGTTCCATAAAATGCGGGGAGTTTCTTGAATAGCTGAGGACCTATTAGCTTCTCAAGAAGGACTCTGCTCCATATAGTTAGTTAGTTAGTTAGTTAGTTAATTAACGGATTAATGTGTTACATATAAAGTTGGATAGCGGAAGCTGCAGGGAACTCCTACGTAAATTACCCTGAGAACAGACATCGTATTCACTGAGCTAACCTGGACTACCCATCCTAGTGTGTAGTGGACAACAGCAGTTTTATGTCGCCCAGAGCGTAGGGATCGGTAACAGTTTCTTTTGTTCTTCCTCACTTAACAAGGACATAGTAACGATTTCTTTTTCTTCCGAACTGCTCACGTTGCTTGCTTGTCAGCGGACTGCAGTCAAACGAATTCCCGCAGCCCGTCCGCGGAAATAGCATGCACTGTGCTTGATCACTAAATATATTCCGATTCGCCCGATGCTCTCTAGTGTGCGCACACCATCACTCCGCAAAAATATTCCGGCTCGTCCGATGCGTCCGACGCGCTCCAGTGTGCGCGTACCTTTACTTGGGAAACGACGTATGTTTGTCCGTACATCAAGTGATTTAGTTTATGAAACGTCCGCAAGCCGTAATTCGTCCGTGCGGACAGACTGGTGAGCGTGTATGTCAGCACCGGTCTCGTGTGTTAGTTGTTCTCATCACGGTTCACGTGTTGGCAGCTCTGTGGGTCTTGGCGGCCGGTATGAGGGAAGTTGGTTCCACGGATTACAACTGCTAATTGACATCTGTGCTAGTCTGAGTGCAATGGGAGCATATTAGATAATCTGTGAACGGGGCGGAGTTGATGAAGTGGTGAGGTGATCGTGTAGCGAAGCGGTGTGATTAACGTAGCTTGTTTTACGCACGGATAGTAATGTGATTTAGTTATAGTGTTTGATATTACAATTGTGGAGGACTTAGATGCAGTAACTAGTTGGTTATACGAATATGTGTGTGTTCATAGCGATTTTGCTGATATGCATGACGGCACAACCCCTGTGTTGTGGGCTGGTACAACCATTCCAGCAACAACAACCAAGGGAAGTAACCACGTTGCCAGAAAATGCCAAAGTGGATAATAAGTCTACTATATTGTCTCTCATAAATGATGCTGGGAATTGTTCTGTTTATACAGATTTGAAGTCAGAACAGAAATATGAGCGGTTAAAAGATTATTGCGAAAGGCCAATTCCTTCCACACTTAATGAAAGCGAATTTTTAAGTTATGAGGTGGTTTTGTGCATGGTTTTGTATGATACTGCCCAACGTGTGTGTAGAGAACGTCAAGGAGTTAATAAAGTCGTTCGAAGCCCTAGTAATTTTTCTTGTGATGCAATGATCAAAGGAGTTCCCGAAACGTCTGCTGAGAGTACAAAGCAATGGGTAAAAATCTTTAGGGCCAAATTTGAAAAAATTTCAAACTGTAAAGAAAAATGCATGCAGGGTAATCTGACCAGCCCTATATGTGAGTATATTCTGAAGGCAAGTGCATTGACACAGCAAGCACAAGTGTCTTCAACCATGAGTGGAGGTGAGTTAATTTTTTTCGTTTTAGTTGAATGAAAAGTGAGTTGTGATGTAACAGAGTGACTGCACATGTGGTAACTGCCCATGTGCCTGGTTCCATGGATGTTCCTGCTTATGATACCCAGTCCACCTTATCATTTTTGCAGCAAATTCTCTGTAAAAACTACATGCATAAAACATAGCATTTACAGGCTGTTACCACAAATATTTGTTAAAGGAGGGCACTTACATGAGTGTAAGATAAACCATAGTGCAAGAAATTATAACACATTTATGTACTGACATGCACATGAATTGTATAAAATTACAAATCATCCATGCACGTAAAGTCTTCTGTGTCTTTCCACAATAAATCACCATCCTTAGGGAGACCTCAGTATAAAAAAGGGTTTTACATATATATGTGTGTTTGTATTGAAAATAAATGGTGTGGTTTCAGGTGCATCCAATGGTGTAAATCTTGAGCATCATGGGAACTCACAGGGCAATGGAAAGGTCAACAAGAAAATTACTAACAATGACAAGGCATCGGAGAAGAAAGCTGTTGATCAGTCAGGTGCAGGAGACAGAAAACTTCCTGTACTGAAAAGTGGAAGTCAAGATACAGAGCATGTTGTTAATAAGGTGGCAGTGAGTGATAATTCTACTGTTCATGAGGATGTTGACCATGCTAAAGCACGTGGTAACAACGCTCATTCAGGTTCAGAAAATAATGTGGGAAAGAATGCTAAACAGCAGGCAGATGCAGAAGACAGCAACCCACGAAATGATACCAATAAACAGGCACATAACACAAGTAGTAGTATGCAGAATAATGGTACACATACCATAAAGAGTAATAACCAGTCAGCTGAAGTAACTCCCCATAGTGTTGCCGTTTCACCTTCTAAAGACATTGAACGCCCACCGGAAGGTGGTAAGTACGATGACAGCACAGAAAAGAGTATTCCTTCTCATTCAAAGAGTGCTATGGCAGCACAACCTGAAAACACAAACTCAGCTGCTGATGACACTCCAGATCCAGAAATACAAAACCAAAATGTTGGTAATGAGGAATCTGTTGTATCAACTGATGATAAAGATAACAAAGCACAAGATACAAATGTGGCAGATAACATGCAAAGTGGTGATGAAGACCAAGAAGCCAGCGTAAATTTAGATCACCAAGGTAACTTTTATGCGTATTGCCTGTATATATTTATTTTGACTTTTTTGCCTACGTACATACATACATACATACATACATACATACATACATACATACATACATACATACATACATACATACATTCATACATACATACGATCTCGAATATTGAATGTTGGTTCGCAGCCTTATATACTTCGTACTGGAACTGGACAAGCTCAGTAATTATAGTGACGAAGCTGTAGGCTGGATGATGGATTACTGAGGAGGTTTAATCTCTGGTAGAGGCAAGATAATTTTGTATATTTTTGTAACTGTTTAGACTGGCTCTGGGGCTCATCCAGCCTTCTGTTCACTGGGTATGGGATTCTTTCTTCAGTGCAGAGAGTGGTTGCAGTGTGACCCTAACCTCTCATTTCCATCTAGTAGAAGGTTAAGAATGTGTGATTCTATACGTCCGGTCCCCCCCTGCGCTTTTATGGCCTGCATAGTGGCAACTTTACCTTTATTTTATACATTCCTATAGAAAAGCAGTTTACTTTTTAGACATCTGTTTGTGTTGTGTTGAGGATGTTCTTAAAATTATCAAAATGGTTATATCAGTTTAAAACTAAATATGAATAATGCAGGATAGTATACGAAATGTTAGATTCTTTATTGTGTAATATGTCTCATACATTGACATGCAGGGTGCAGGAATGCACTGAGGCATCTGTTGGCCAAGGTCAAGAAATATCACTTGTATGCGTAGTAACATATATTGGAAAATATATTATTATGCAAGATCTGTGCTCTTATGGGGTGTTATGCAGTGTTGAGTGGTAATCCTTTACCAACATCTCAGGACAATGTATTGGTCCCATGGTCAAGGGCCAGGAAGTCCAAGAAGGGCTTCTTGACCCCTGAAGATGGGACCAATATGTTTTCCCAAAATGTCGGTAAAGGGTTACCACATGACGCTGTGTAACGCCCCAGAAGAGCACAGAGCGCATCAACATCGTGGCGGAAGCCTGAAGTCATGGATGTTATTACATATTTCAATTTTATATTGTTTTTAAATTATTAAAAATTTAAAAAATATAAATTGAAATATGTAAAAAAGGTATGTAATGCTGTACCCGTGTGGCATTATACAAAATGCAAAATATACAACATGAATAATGTACTGGTATGACACTTTGCCTGCAAGTTGGAAGATCACGCGGTGCTGGAACTGGATTCAGAATTTGCATATGGAAAGAGTAACTTGGTACAGAAATGCATAAAAAGTTTTAACGTTAATGCCAGTTGGCAAGACTGGTTGAAACAGAAGATGTACAATGTCCAGCTATGAGCAGAACTTTCAGTAAGATATATGTAAATGTATGACACCTGTGCTGAAAGGGCTAAGGAACCTTCACATTTGTTAGCCTATGGATGAAGATTAATGAGGGATGCAGACAAATCCCCTGTGATACTCATAATTCTCACTCCATGGAAATATTTTTGTACAGTGTCAGCGTAACAGTTGGTTAAATCTAGGATATTTTATTCCTTATTGGAATGGTTTGTATTGTATTGTAGTTTTGTATTAAGGCTTACTCAGTGCCTTGTTGTCAATTTGAATTTTGGATCTATTGAACATCTAATGTGTGTGTGTGCGCATTGGCATGTGTTGTAAAGGAACTATATCACCTCCAGTGGGTGATGCAGAATTACAAAATTGCACATGGAAAACATATATACTCCAGATTGAAACTTGGTTAAAGGGTATCTTACTCCCAGAATTGATGTTACATACACATGTAGCATGGATCTTTTCAGTCCCTCCAGTTAAATATATCATCCTAAACTCCTCCTCAGGCTTACATTTTATATTACAATTAATTTTTATAGTTATTTCTGTAAGCTTCATATCAATACTGAACAGTTGTGATGCTGCGTTTTAATAGTGTGCACTGAGTTTCTTCATACAGGTCATACCTTACCTGTTACCTTTAATATCTCTTATGTTTAATTAGTATTTTATAATCACGTATAAAGGTTGGACAAAGCCTAGAAAGAAGTTTGTTTTTCATATGCTTTCCAGGGAAACAAAGCAAAAAAATACCGAAAGAAATTGAGGCTCATCAGGAGGAAGTAGAGACTGGGAATACTGCCCAATTTAACCAACTGGGGGATGCAGATGACTCTCACTTTTATGCCTATTTTATGACAATGGTGGTGATCTGCATCATTGGCTATTTGGTATTCCATAATAAGCAAAAGGTATGTAATTTGGAGAAATCTATGTGGGTGTACTCTATATGTTAGCGTACAAGATGATTAGCATGTAAGGTGACCACTAATCTTCAATTGTACGTTCGTGTTTTGGGCTGTATTCGCTAGATAAGCAGATTATGAAATAGCAGGTTGAGCCTTGGTTGGGTCTGGAAGTTGCAGTAATGAAAATTACAGCCTTCTGAGATATGACACCATGTTGGTTGGTAATCTGTTATCAACGTTTCGGAGGAGCTTGCTGCCTCTATCTGCAGGGTTGTCAAAGAGTAAGTAGTTGCTGATGGAAGTGGTTGCATGTGTCGGATAAGAGCAGGTTATGGGATAGTCGTAGCAAGGTATATGGAGAGGTGTGGGATGGGTGTAGTCATTTGTGGAGCCTGCATTTGTTCTGGTGGGAGTAACGGCTATGTGAGTGAAGCCTTTGAACATTCTCAATCATTTTGTTGTAGTCTCGTGTGTTTCACTCAGCAGATGGCAGGACTACTGCTGATTTAAAGTTATGGAAGTCGATGTGCCCTTGAAACAGTGAAAAGTGGTTGAGTTCTTGGTTACTGAAAGTGAGAAGTTGACTTATATTCATGAATGTTTGCTCAAAGTGAAGCAGCTGTATACCTGAATACTGTTAGATGACTGCAAAAACAGATTAAAGGAGCTTAAACAGGTGTAGCAGAACTTCATGACAAACTGGAGAGTGGTCACTCTTACACTGCAGTTGACAAAATGATATGTGGTTTCTGTTACATACTGACATATGGATTATGCTCCACCCTGTTCTTCAGTAAAGGCAGTGTAATTGCAGTTTTGAAGGGCTTGGCTTTTCAAAGGTCTGTGCTTGCTGCAGGCCACAAATGCTGACAGATGGACACAAAGGAGACAAGGAAAGTGATCTTTTCTCCTGATATGATACAAGAGGTGAGGGCTTCCTGTCACAAATTGGCTTGGGGAATTAACCCAACTCAAAGTGGCAGTGAATAGAATGGCACGACTGCATCTCCAAGGAAGACGAAGAAATCAAGGGTGCACCATCAACAAAAAGACTATGGCTACAGTCTTTTGAGGTTAGAGAGGTGCTATGTTTGTGATTCTCTGAGCACAACACTGGAGCATTAAGTAAGAAGTGTGAATGCCCAGCTTTGTTGAGTTACCCACCAAAAAATGTCAGCATTGTTGCTTCTCCATAAGAATGCCAAGCCATCAGAAAATTGGGATGACCAGTCTTACCACACCCATCCTGCAGTACTAACCTTGCACCATCAGATTTTCTGGGTTTGTTTGTTTGAAAGACAGCCTGTGAAGACGCCATTACACAGATGAAGAGGCACTGCAGAACGGCATGCTGAAGTAGCTGCAGACTAAGGAGAAGAACGGTCACTGGGCAGGAATGCATACTCTTGTTGAAAGGTGAAAGAAGAATGTTGAAAAAGATGTAGACTGTACTGAAAAGTAACAGTACGTTCAACAATGTAGTGAAGTTTTCTGAAATTTTTACATGTCTTGAGTTGTCAGTAGCATGCACTAAAAAGTAGGAAACATTACCCTATAACTGGTGTACTTATTGTGTTGAGTGATGCTCAGCAAACTGTAAAAAAGAAAAAGGCCTTAGGGTTTGCTTGTGTTCTGATGTGGAGTATACATTGTCACCTTGTTCGAATGTCTTCTGGACTGCTGTCAAGTAGAAGATGCGTGCTCTCAGTGTTGTTTTGGTATTGGTCTTTGGTGCATTAACACTGCAAGCTGCACAGATGTGCTAATTGTTTTTGTCATATTGGTCTTTCCACCTCCATGTGACAACTTGAGGACTGCTTAAGAGATGTGCATGAAATTGCACATTTTAGTGGTGCAATGAAGTTTTTGATTACAGTCCACTTTTGATTAAAATTCCACAACGGTAACAAAATATATGCATCACTGGTGCACATCCTCTGGCCTGCGGGCCAGTTGTGACTCTCAACCCTTTCTTAAGTGGCCTGTGGAGCCTTTAGTTAAGCAATATTACTATACTGATTATACGAGTGTCATGTTTTAAAAACCCGTTGTGACACTTCACCAAATCACTCATGTCTGTGTGGGCCTTCAGTAAAAAAGGTTGTACATCACTGATTATTGTGAAGATCGGCATATATTCCTGCATGCATATCGATGGTGACTTGATGAATATGTATTGGGTTAAAAAATGTTTCAAACTGAATTTGTAGAGAAGAGTGACACACGTCATGCTTAGCATACATTTTCTGTAAGTCGTAATAGTTACCTGCAGAATTAAACAGAGGGGATTTTTACACTGTGTCATCACACATGTTGAGTACCAAGGGGTAGTAACAGTGAATGTATGAGAATTTTTATGCTGTGCAGATATTTTCTAACGTACCTTTACTGCCTAATATGGTGAGTCTTAAGAAATATGCTGCAGAATATTTGTCAGTGTTGGTTGTATTACTGGATTTGAAAGCCTTTGTTAAGTTTTTAAAGTGGTATAATTGCTGCTTTTCCAGATTCTTGCTCTGGCATTGGAAGGTAGATCACGAAAGGGCACCAGACGACGTCCAAATACATCAGCATACAGGAAACTTGACAGTAATCTAGAAGAAGCGGTTACGTCTACTTGCAGTACCTCTGTAACTCATGTTATTTACTGAATTGAACTTACTGAGGTTTGCAATGCAGTGCTGTGTAAGTCACCTTTGCTTGTGTTGGCACTAAGAGTTCATTAGTATTTTGTATGATTTTGTAGTATTCTAGTACCAGAAATACTGTGTTTCAAGTTTTGATTACTGTTCTGTCCATCAGATGTGTGTGAATTAATATATGCGCTGTAAAATAAAATATTTCCTTTGTATATGTATATATGTAACTTTTTTAATTCCATATATTGTATATTCTGTCGTATACTTAGCGTAACAGGTTCAGTTCAATTGTAAAGCTTAAGTGACTAACATTTTTATGTATATGTAACTTAGTTACTCATTAATGTGTCATTAAAAGTGAGTATTTTTTTCCCAGATGTAGCGATTTACATTCTTGTGAGATGTACTTGTTAACACTCTTTAATTGCTGTTTACAAATGAGTATCATCCACTTCCACATAATGGTTTATTTCTTGAATGCTAGTGCAGCTAGTGTATTGGATACTTCAAGCACTTTCATTTCTAGGCCTACCTCTGTTGCCTAATTCTTGATTGATGGTAGACAGCCTACTTATTGTTTGTTACTCATGAGTATGAATTGACGTTTCTAGTGATTTTGCAGGGGGAAGCCAGACAGTTGGATATTTATAACCAGTATCCAAAGTATTGCACTTTGCAGTCTTGTCTTGTGAGGGCAAGTTGATTTATTATGGGTGATAGAATTTTCTGTTGTGTTCTTTCTGGTTAGTGCTGTGCATAAGTATGCCTCTAGACTTGTTCTGAGCTGAACACGTAAGAAATGGCAACTGGTGGAAAGTGACAGAGACGTAATGTTTTTGGCAGGATCTGTGTGTTTTCTCTGCAGTCTTTGCCAAGAGATTTGGAACATCCACCCACACTGTCAGCCAAAGCTTGACTCTGGAGTAACTCTCAGTATCTACGTCTTACATTAATGCAAATGATGTGATGTGTATTTTTGAATATGTGGATCATTGAAAACCACATTGGGGCAATTTAAAGTACATCACAATGTCTATTAAATATAGTAGTTAGCTACAATGTAAAAAAGTATACTAAATTTGAATTACTACAAGTATTTTGATATTTGTGCTGGTAGAGTTTTGCACAGCATTATGTTGGTTTATTATGTATTGAAGTGGTCAGAAGACTTGAAATTGTGTTAATGGCATATCTAAAGTAATAATTCTGCTGGAAGAATGGGTTTGTTTTTATGTTGTCTACAAGAGTTTTGGACAGGGTGTGCGGACCAGTGTGGGTCTGTGAGTTGAGTAGATTCTACTCAGTAGAACACAAAGTTTCCTTCCCTCCTAACTGCAGTTGTACTGTCTTCACTGCTAGGGAAATTATTTTGTAATAAATTTTTATATTAATGCAGTAAAGGGTTTTAGAGTTCAAATGTGTTACTATGACTTGTGCTGGGTCTACAAACTGAAATAATTTGTGGGAGGGGTTGCATGGAATTAGGCTTAGTAAGGAGTTCCTGGTATGAGAAAGCTTCAGAAACACTGGTATGCAGTTTGCAGGTTTTTGCATCCTGACACATTGAAGTTCTGCTTGTTCCTTAATGTTGAGACCTAAAGTTTTGTGTTTCAGTTTAATTTTATTTACGGGTTATACATGCTGTAACAGCTTTTGCCCATCATAATTTTCATCTGTTCCACAAATGGCCATGATATTGTTTTCATGTAGAGTTGTGGCATGTAATTGTAAAATTCTTATTGTTTGCATGTTCTTTTGTTTGTGACAGTTTTGGTTAGCAGGGAATGAAAGTGTTCAATTTGCAAGAGAATTTTCCCATTAGGGGTAGAAAATTGACCAGTTATAATTCAGAGTGACGTGGACTCCGTCCAATTGTGTGTAAGGGTAATTTCAGTATTTTTCATGTTTTGAAAGTTATGCCATTGGTAATTTATGTGCTACATAAAAAAACATTTGATAGAAAGTATTTCAGCCCACCAGTGGTGAGTTGTGATGTTTATACTTCTGCCTTGGTGCATATGACATTGTAGTTAACATTGCTAGCAGTGTGTTTGTCCCCGTCACTTTACTTGTACAGTACATGGATTTTTATTTCAGTATTCATACATGTTGGTGTCATAGAGTTGGATTAGTTAAGCAAATTGTCAAAGTTGTTAGGATGTGGCTAGTGAAATACGTATAAGTTTATTTTCTTATAATACTGGTAGAGTTGAAGTGGTTGTGAAAGTTTTGAATGTTGACATATTTGAGATTTGAAATGTCTGTTACATTAAATTTATGTTCATGTCACATCACACAGGTTTTCCATTCAGGAAAGAGTAAACTGTTGATGTGTAATATCATGCTGTGACAATAACATTTCTAGATTACATATTTTGCTGATTTTCTTGGTACTGTCATGTGCCCTCCGTAAATCTTCTGTTATTTTTGTATTCCAGTCTGCATACACAGTTAAAAATGAATATTAAAGCCATGCCATAATTAAAACAGCATCATACATGGTAACTTAGAAACTTGTGTTTTTGTGTTGTTTTGTTTTGGTACGCTTGTTTCAGTTCAAATTTGAGATTGTGTTGTTTTCAAATATGTGAATGTATCAGTAGTACTGTGTTAGCTATTCCTGGTCTACATGCAGTTATGGTAAAGGTAAAGTTGTTTCTCTGCACTCCACGAAGGCATATAAGGAGAGCAGAAGTATAGTTCCATTCATTCTTAATCTCAGGACTAGGTGGGGGTGAGTGCTTGAATTCATACTCCTGCCACCCCTATGAGCAGGAGGCTGGGTGGGCTGCAGAGCTGGTCATTCCCCAGTTTTAAAAAGAGATCAGTGACAAGGTAAGACTGTTCCTATGTTCTTAGCATGTGATGGCAGAAGGTGCAAGGACAAACATCTTGAATATTGGGACACTAAAGTACAGCTGTCCAAGTTGTAAATTGGTGTAGCTTATGTCTGAATGATACGGGGTTGAATCTTTTGTGGTTGATTCACAATAAAACATGTCAGTGATGAAAATTATGTATGCTGTCTGTATGTGTGTGTACATGTGCATATATACACGCACCATGCACAAATGTGTATTTCAGTAGCAGTATTTCAGTATGTTGTATCATATACAGCTGTACTCCAGTAAATGTCAGGGATATGTTACAGGAAAGCAAAACATTTGTAAAAATGTTTATTAATACCTATTATTTTATATAGTACTTTTTCCTACACATTTTGGTTCGAATGGAACGTCAGCAGGGAGATTACAGTTTCAAGGGAAGTGAAGCATGTAAGACTTGTACTTGCCTATGCTTTCATCAGTGCTGTGTTCTTAAATGCTTCACTCTCATTGAAAATGTAATCTTTGTGATAACAGGTCAGTTAGAACTGAAACATGTTGGAGAAAGTATGATATAAAATAACAGGTATCTATGTTACCTGGAAAGTATGTTTTGTTGGTGGTTAATAAGCATGGCATTACAAACACATAGAATATGCAACACTTTAAGACACAGAAAAATGTCTCGAGCAATGAAGTGTGTCCCATAATAATTAGTGTGGAAATGTGTTTCAGTTACCAACATATAAAATTGAATAAGTAGGCTTTGAAAGGTTTGTTAAGCTTTATATTTTTGTCACAAATTAAATAATGCAGATGGTGTATTCAGATCTAAATCCAGTAATTAGCTTATGTCGTTCTACTGTTAAATATTACAGAGGAAAAAATTGTATAACTTACATTCCATATCCTGTATTGTAAATGATGTAAATTTAAGGCAGTGTCATGTGACATGTGCTGTAATTTCTTGGTGATGATGTACAAGGCATAGGTGAATGCATGTGTGCACGCACACCCAATGTGTCTAGCTAATTTTGATGTGCGTAAACTGTGACTTATGACTGAGAAATATGAAACAATGTGATACGGTTTTAGATGTCCAAAATATGAAATTCCTACAAGAGCAAACAGCATCACCTTCCAGGGATGGAAATTTTCAGAAGTTTTTATGTTTGCTTTCATACATTCTCTTCTTTTTCACATAGAAGTATTTTCTGATATGCGTCTTTCTTACTGTGTTTCTAATTAAATTAAAATTGCTTGCTTTGTGTGTGTGATTCTCAGCTTTGTTCTTTCAAGAATACTGTTGTGCTCACTTATTTTATTTAATATATTTGTTTGAATAATTTTTAAATTTAGTTTTGTAAATTGGATATGATGAATTCTGACTGGTCTGTTTCAGGGGCGGATGTGGTGATGCAGTTGGTTGAGGCACTGTGCTACAAGCTGGAAGGTCGCGGCTTTGATTCTCAGTGCGGTCATTGAATATTTTCATTGACTTAACCCTTCTGGCCACCCCGTGGCCCTGGGGTCAACTCACCCTGTAACAGAAATGAGTACCAGGAATATCTCCTTGGGGGGGGGGGGGGGAAAGGCAGCCAGTGCATTCTGCTGACAAACTTCCCACCTGCATGTGGGGATTGTGTAGAAATCCTGGAGCCTCAGACTTCTGCAGCTCTTGGGGCCTGACCATGCCTGTATAGGGATACCTTTACTTTCAGCTTTATTATTGCTTGTTTCAGCATTAAGATGTATTTAAAAGTGTTATCTCCCATTTCTTTTAATATACAGAAATTCTTACCATTTTTAATATTTTACTAGTGTATTCAAAAGGTAAGTAGCCCGGGATAGCATAGTTGGTATAGCAACTGACTATGGCCTGGACAGTCGTGGGGATCAAATCCTGGTGGCAGTGAGATTTTCCACACTGGGGCGGACCAGCCATGGGTCCCACCTTGGCTCCTGTGTGATAGGTATTGGCTCATTCCTGGGGGTAAAGTGGCTGGGACATGGCATTAACCACACACCCTCACCTAGTGACAAGGTTGACAAAATAGTGCTATACCTCTACTCTTCCTCTGTGCCTTCACGGCACATTATAGGGAGAACTTCACCTTTACCTTTATTCAAAAGGTAAAGGTGTGCTTGTAGTTATCGCTGTGCACACCATGGAGGCATATGGTGTTTGGAAGTACAGCTCCACACATTCTTTAATTCAGCATGAAATGGAGGCAAGTTGCCAGCTTCACATGCTGAGTGCTTATTGTAGCTGAGGAAAGAGATCCCAGTACCCCCTGAACAGGAGGCTGGGTGTTTCCCAGATCCAGTCTGGACACTATGGACTTGACAAAATATGTTGTGTCTGCTGGGAACTGAACCACTGTTCCTTGGCCATGCAGCCCAAAACATGGTTTCTATATAGGAGAAACTATTGCATTTTCTGTACAGGAATAAGTAAAGCTGTGAACCTGCATTTAGTATTACATGTCTTTCATATTCCTGAAGTGATACAAATTTAGCAAGTTAGTCCATGATGCACAATAGTTTTCATTTACAGTATTTTCTGCATTATTAATGGCTCTTAAGTCTGTTTTATCTTTTGAATAAGGTCAAATGAATATTTTGGCATCTTCTTGCACTTCCCTATGTGGAGTTCTGTTAGTGTTTTGTTTCATGCTATTCTGCATAATTAAGTTTGTCATAGAGTGTTACATTGCTTGCTGTAATCATTGCATTATCTTGTGCTAATTCACCCTTTACTGATTAATGGCATTTGTATGTCTTCAGCTTCTACTTTTATGTGACTTTATATCCTGTTGTTCATGTTTTATGTAATAACACTGTCAGTATGACTACGTAGCATTGAAGGTAGAGGGATCAGTGTGAGTATGAAGCAATAGTGGAATGATAGTCTTGGGAAATGGGAGTACTTCAAGAGAAACCTGTCCTACTGGCTCAGTGCTGGCCACACATCCTAACTTGGATTGGCCTGGAATTGAATCTGGGTCTCCACAGTAAGAAAATAGCACCTATCGGCCTAGAGTTCTTTGGAGTATTATTGAAAATGTTAAAGGATAGTTTCCAGAAATGTCCCTATCCATGTGAATCAATGGTACAGGTGTTGTCTCAATGTGTGACATCCCATTCTGCTATGTGAAAAACTGAGGAAGTACAGATCGTCAGTCGCGACTGTGTTTATATTGTTTCGTTCTTGCTATATGTTTGAGCTTTTATGGAAAACCATCAGGCAATTCAAAAAATACACCAAGAAAGACAATTTAAGTACAACGCTTTAAAAGGATACTGCTTCAAAGAGCTAAGATTTGGACTTTACAAAAACTGCAGTTGTGTTTGGCAAAACAAGCTGAAAATTGAGATTGTATTGTTGAAAGGAAAAACCTGTGTTTTTATGTAGCAATTTGGGACACTGTCTTGGAATGTTCGTCTACAATGAAAACTACCCTTTGCCCTTTAAAGGAGTGTACATTGAAAACGGCACATTTCCAGGACTGGAAGAGCATACGTGAGTAATGTTGTTTATGGCAGAGTGCTTTAAAACAGTGCTGTTATGTCTTAGTCTCTGGACAGCAAACTACAGAAGCTGCTTACTATTTCTCACGTGAGTATAGCATAAACATATCTGTGGGTTATCTTGATAGTATGTTGTCCGTGACATTGGTAGTGCAGTTCTTTGCGCAGCTTTTCAGATGATGCCACTGTGAAACAGAAATTTTCTACAGCAAGAAAAAACCGTGAATATGTCAGTCTGGTTTGACGTTTTGCCTCTTGTATACTATCACTGCATGAACAGTAAATATGAACTGCTTACTCTCTGGTCTTATTGTCTTCGTGTTATTTACGTTGTGTCAGGTAATGAGTTGTTACGTTAATGAAGCAAACAATCGTGAGGACAAAATATTGGAAGAAACTAAATAACTCAAGTGTTTAGTAGAATCAGTTTCTTTCATGTCCGACGGAAAGGGTTAAGGAAGGGAAGGGGCGTGGAGAAATGCATGGACATGCAAAAAGAAACCGGAGTTGGACTGCAGAAACAGTACTGACAATCACAAAAACTTACACAATTTCGCATGTGACGCTGCATATAACACTTTTTATCTCTTATTTTCTTTTCTTTTAACTGACGCGGTTATAGTATGTCCCACGGCCACACCAATCGGCTGTTTGTCTCAATGAGCAGTCATGTTTCATTCATCGCGGCAATTCTAATTTGCGATATTGTGGACCTACTGTGCATGGCATTCCTTGACTCAGTGCTTTGCTATGTACGCTACGGAAGAAGTGAATGATGTCAATTTGCCGGCAGGACGTATATAATCGCTGGTACGAAATATACCCTCACTGCTACTACCCCGTGCATGCTGTGACATTGCCAGGATCAACGATTACAGCTTCGGGGCAGGTGTGTGCATATGTGACCTTCGCGTTGGATAGTGTCAACTATACCGCCCTTTCCTGCGAACGTTAGTCGGTGGCATACATAATTCTTCGAAAGCCAGTCAATGAAGCGAACATCTGTGTGGGGAGTGTTTAGAATAAACCGGTGATGTGTGCTTAAGTGCAACCATAACTGAAGAACCTTTTAACTTGAACACAAAACGGCGAAGTTTGTGTTTTGGTGTTCACTGCAAGCAGTGTCTAATACGCCGAACAGACACTACAGGCAGTATGTACACACCTCAATCGCTGTCGTACTTGAAAAGCCGGAATTTCTTATTGTCGTGAGTGAACAATCCTAGATTCGAACACGGATGGTAATCAGTGAATAAATGGTGCTTATGGTCCTTTGGTCCGTGTGTCTAGCCAGACTTCAGTAACCGTCATAAGATGAGGTTGGTAAGTACGTGATAAATACGACAATTAGACAACCCTTAAGGGTTGCTTCATGCACGTTGTTGTGTATTAATGTATGTACGTAAAGAGCTAAGACATTCCATCTTTACATTGGACAACGTGATAAATACTGTGGTTCATATTGGCATCTTATGTTGATATTTGGTCTTGGCATGTTGTGATTTTATGTGATGTGATCACAGGCATTTGACAATTGCATTGTACCGCAGAGGTGACGCATAGCTACACGTTAGGCAGTATTGTTTTACTGTCTAATAGATGACGCTAAGCGTTTCGACGCAATCGCGCCATTTTCAGGCAGCGTGCTTGCAAAGTATTGACAGTGCAATTCAAGTGATTATATTTTAAAATGGTACAAAGTTCTATGAAACGTAAGCACAGGCAGCTTATGGCGGATGGCCAACATGTTCACACGGAAAAATTTGTTTGGAACAGTTTGTGTTGCTGAATGTTTGTTCCGGTGCTGTTTCGTATACTGTGAAGGTTATGAACGGTCAGAAGACAAACTGTAGCGAAAGATGTAACTTTCGCAGCAGGCCCGCAGCCAGACCATTAGCCCAGCGGGTGCAGAGACTGAACAGTGCGGGGTGCATACATGTACATACATTTATATATATATATATGTATGACTCTCTATTATAAATATGCCGTGCATATATACTGTGTATGCATAAGCGCAAAAAGCCCCTTATCAGGATTGCAAAATCAACAGTTTAATTGCGTAATGCTCTCTATAACATTGCACAAAACATCTTCCATATACATATATATATTTTTTAAATGAGGTGTTTCCATCCACGGGGATTCAACAGAGGCAACATGGGGTTGCGCTACGATGTCGCATATATTTAGCAGGCTGATCAGCATGTTTCACGGAGCACGCGGTGGCATAGGCGGTTGAGGCAGTACGCTACAACCCAGAAAGTCGCGGATTCCATTCCCGGTGGTGTCACTATGGCTCTGGGGTCAATTCAACCTCTAAAAGAAACGAGTACCAGGGTTATTTTCTGGGGGGGGAGGGGGGGGGTAAATGCGGCCGGTGCGTAGGGCTGACAACTTTACCAACTTCATGTACCGATTGTCTTGAAATCTGGGAGCTTCAACCTCCTGGAACCATCAGGGCCTGCACAGGGGTTGTTTTACGTTTATCACCTTGTTTGTCTTTGATATTTTGCACATTCGTACTGGTGCATTGCACCCACGTGCATCCGTCTGGCTAAAGGCCTGCTTGATAGGATGTTGTAAAGCCTTAGTCAAAGATTCGTGTATGGCAAGATCTCTCGAATGCGAATTAGATACCTTATGGTTGACCTAACATGCTCGGTTTGAACACCTGCTGTGATTTCCCTGCATTATCGTTTATAAAATATAGTAAGAACAGTTCCTAGGTCTTCCACGCTATATGAGTTATCTACACTCTTCTGGTTGACAGTACACATTTTTAAATCTCCCTGTGTAGAAAGTAGCCTCTAGGCCTCGTAACTTTTAAGAATAGAAAGTTGTAACAAGACATGCGCTTACATGGCTAGAAGAGCAGGTAATTTTGCTTGAAAGCTGAACTCATAAGCTGTTTTATTAATATTAAAGGAAGGCTAGAAGCTGCCCGTGACGTTAGGCAAAAGAATAACGGGAACAAGGTCAGAATGTTGATTGTTGTTGTTTTAGTATGTTTTGTTTACACGTACTCTACGTTCTTACGAAAAACCGGAGTACATACCCATCACTGGCATGCAGCGTTTGAGACGAAGTTTGAAGTTCACTGTTATGGAGCTAAGTAGGCAGAAGAAAAGTTCAAAACAGGGGCGCACCACCAAACCGAAATTTAAAAAACACAGATTTCGTGGATATTATGATATCAAAAGTTTTATGTGGTTGCCCTTTCAGCTGAAATCAGCTACTGAAATCGGCTGATGACTAGTACATCAGACTTTAGAAAAACAAATTAATAAAGTTAAGAAAAAAAAAAACAAAGAATGGGACTTTGTGATTGAGTCATAGAATATATAGTTATATTCGTATGTATATAAATGCAGTTGCAGACAGTGTTATGTTGTACTTACAACATGATTTTCATAACATAATTTTTTAAATCAAACGTAAATTACATATAGCCTCAGGATCAGCACCCCCCCCCCCCCCAAACGGAAATTTCTGGGTGCGTACCTGGTTCAAAATGTTATATCTCACCAGCTGAGCAGTGTTCTGCAGTGAGGATGTATAGATTGTTGACAATTGTGCTGCCAAAATGGAGATTTTCATTGTTGAGTATCGTCACCAGCCACTGATACAAGCGTGGACGAAAAACAGTGCCGCCTACGGTGCGGTACTGAGCTTTGCTCAGCGTCTTGCTACATTGTGCTGCACAGCGTCTATTTAAGCATGCTTTAATTACGTGTAAGTACAGCAGTGCGCGATTTCTTCGTAGACTACCTTGAAGATGGAGGAAGCAAGCACCCCCGAAATGTCGATGGCTGTTTATCAATCGACATAGTGCCGTACTGCACAAGACTTGGATCTTCATGTACAGTTTGTTTTTAAACCGGTGGCCCGCGAAGCGAGCGGCTTAATTAACGCTTATCGGCCCTGGTCTAAAAGTACCCCCGTCAACAAATTGTGGATGCTTTGTTACTTGCGTTGAGGCTCTCACTATGCAGCATCAAGTCGGGGCATTGTAGAACACTGCTAAGCGGATGTGTACTCGTATATTCGTAAGATTATTATAATAAACAGTTCTATTTTAGCGCAGTTTCTTTAAAATAAAGTCTGGCAAACATTGGGAGCGTGAGGTATTTTTCAGAAAGGTAAATGAAGATTAAACCTATCTTTTCAACGTAAGCGAGCGGAATTTGTGTGGTAATGTTACGCTGTTAAGGGATTAAAATATTGTAAGTCCTTACACATACTTGTCCCAGTGGCTGCGCCGTCTAAGGCTAAGGCGTGGGTCTGCGGCCGCTCGCTTGCTGGTATTGGGGGTTCGAATCCCTCCGGGGGCATGGATGTCTGTTTGTTGGCGAGTGCTGTGTGTTGTCAGGTAGATGTTTGTGTGTCGGGCTGATCAGTTGTCCAGAGAGTCCTACCGAATGTATTGTGTCTGAGTGTGATCGTGAAGCCTCGACAGTGAGGAGGCCCTGGCCCACTAGGGGCTGTCCTGCCATGAGGAGGGGGGGGGGGACACTTACTTGCTCAAGCGCCTGAAAGGTTTTGAGACTTGGAAAGAGTGGATTTGTGCCTCCGCTCTCACGGAAGGAAGGGTGTGATTAGAGATTGCGGATATTGAAATGGCCACTTTTGTCTGAATAGCATACTTGCGAATAAACAACGCTTGCAACATTTCGAATAAGCAAGCTGTTATGTTGCTGAGCAGAGATGAGATTAGCTGTGAGATTATCACAGACACCTTGTAATGAATACCTGCTACATATTTGCAACGTTTTATAGTAAAACCAGAGAAATATTTTATTGGCGTATGGAGTTTACCTTAGATACACTTATGAAACAGGAGAGATGTAAAAATGTTTTAAACTTATATTCTTTATACTTTACGGAGCCAAACCATTTCGATTCTCCAATCGTATGTTTTCTTCAATCCAATCCAGGTAGTAATAAACATTTGTGTATATGCCTGGGTAACCAATTTTCCCGCACCCAAATCCATATGAAACGATTCCTGTAAACGAAAAAACTGATATTGACATTTTACGGGGACATATATTTTTTCATGCATAAACACATATGGTAAATGAAACAAAAATTATATATGTTTATTGTCAGAACTGCTCTGTGTTTCCGATGTGCTAGAATCTACTTGGTGTCCTACTTCCTTAATATGCCACAATGATATAAAATCGTATATCGGGTTTCATTGGTCTTATGTATATTGTATTTGATGTTTCGTTCGATACATTTGTATGTGCCATTGTTTGTTATTGAAGTGAACATGCTGTATGTGTTGTTATTGAAGTGTCATTCTAATTGTATATGTGGGAAGATAACGCAGCTGAAAGCTTCACTGAATCCAAGATTCGGCTACCGACAAACGGAAGCTAGAACTTTTTTTCTAATTTTAATACTAGCCGTACCCTTTGGTATGCATATACAAAGTATATTTTACTCTTATCAATCGTGCAGTCACAACCAACACGTTCACTTGCAGGATGTAATCAGGCTACCGGTTTAATTGTAAAGGGGCGAGACCGTGCTCTTACCAAATGTGTGGCGTTTTTAATTTTCATAGTTTTCTGTCATGGCCTGATGATGGCTCTTTGGGCTGAAACCGGTAGCTGATTACGTGTTGCAAGTGAATGTGTTGGTTGTTACTGTACGATTGATAAGAGTCAAATATTCTTTGAATGCCAAAACTGTTTGAGACGTGGAAAAGTTTTTATCGACTCTTTTCGCGTAAGAACGCCTACAGCATAGCTCGTGTTACATAGTTTTAAGTACACGAGTGTAACTGGACCAAGATATTTGACATCAGCCAACAGGATTATTTTAATAACATTTTGCCAGCAACTCATACTCATTCTCCGTGGTCTAGATTGCCCGGCTTGGCGGAGGTACTGTCGGCTATTATCGTCGAAAAGTACGTATTTATGGAGCCCTTCAGCACTCAGATTTGTCCATACTCCTGGTCCTGCCTCTTTCTTTGGACTGAATTCGTAATATAAAATACCATTAATTTTGAACCCAGTGACAGATATTTTGATCAAAAATTTTTGACAACGACGGCCATGCTGTAATGACGTCCATAGGCTATGTCTTAAAATAATTTTATTATTCACGTAAGGAATAAATACCTGCAAGAACGAACTTTCCATTATCTACTACTTGAAGTGGACCGCCGCTGTCGCCCTGTACAAGATTTATGTTTTAGACAATTTAATTTGCTCTCCCATAAATGCAAATAAGCACTGACAGCAAAGTTTTAAAATCTTTATCTTAGTGTACTAAACTTATCATTTAAATTGGCTTAATTTTACTAGCTATTAATTTAATTTAACTTAATTTAATTTAGCGTGTCTATTAATAAGGTATATTAGAGAGTTCCACTCACAGAGGCTTTCAGGTGGTGAAATTTTGAAGATGGCTTTCGTGTTTCAGCGTGTTGTTTCTTTATTATTTTCTTCAAATGGCTTTTATGACTGATCAGTTCATTACTGTAGAAATTACGGCACTTTTAAATGAAAGTATCTTTTGCAACGTCGTAAATTAATTTCTTTAGTAATATGTCTTAAATGTTTAAAATTTCCTTGCTTATAAGAAGTAAAAATTCTTGTCAATGTTAGACTTGAAGGTGGCAAATTAATGTGTAGAATTGTAGAAGTTTTACGAGGACAGTGAAAAGAGCATATTAAAATAATAATATATTGGTGTGGTATAAATTTAATAATAGGTAAATTGTTGGAATATCAGGCGAAATGGAGTCTGCACGTTCAATTTAAACGCCTCCTGAGTTCTCTCTCGATTAAAAGAAACTCTGGCAGTAATTAATGTGTCACATAAATTCTAAACGGGAGAGCCACGCAATTTTGATGAATGGCGATGGCCTACATCCCTTTATCGTGAAAGAAAATACAAACAGTAATTTAATTGTTTGGGTAGGCCGATTTTTGAAATGTTGCTTTTTTAACATTTACGAAATGTAACAAAGTGGGATGCTGTAGACCGAATAAATCATTAAGTAAGTAAGTAAGTAAGTAAGTAAGTAAGTAAGTGAGTGAGTGGGTGAGTGAGTGAGTGAGTGAGTGAGTGAGTGAGTGAGTGAGTAAATAAATAAATCAAAGTCATCCAGTTAACAATTTAGGCTGTTTGTCAGTCACAGTTCTCTGATACAAGTTTTCATAAAAGTGTGTCCTTGAGATACATGTTTACGACCTGGACTGGATTAAACAGATCCAGGAAAGTGCCTAAGGGCGAGCACTTGGAAAGACGGTTCCAATACCTAACTAGACGAATAATATTATTTTCTTTGGAAGAAAGGCCCTGCACCATGCAGTTGCTTAGTTCCGCACTTGTCCTAACCTGGCAGCTGTCAACACCCCCACCAGTAACGCCAGCGCATAAAATCCGTGGGTTTGGTACTTGTGAAGGAAGCTCTGATTCCTTGCACTGTTCGGCTGCGAAGATCTGAATGTAGGCTCCCTGTAAGGTGCAAGGCATTGTGGTGTCGCCTTCAGTTGTGTCGCCAAAACCCAGTATTTCTCCTACTCGATTCGTCAGGTTCTTCTCGACTGCAACATAAATGTAGAGTTGAAAATATACACACAAATTCAGCATCAAAAGTGTGTCTTTTAAAATCTGCAGTTCATTTGTTCTCTTCTGCCCGTTACTTTATCTTTTTTGTAGGTATTTTAATATTTCCAATTACCTTATCGACCCAAAGTATATCAAGCTTTTCTTTTTGCGTGACCGTGTACGTTCATTTCATTCGAGTTTCTTACTATTTATTTCATTTCCTGTTGTGTTATACCTCCATGTCCTTGTTTTTGTGTTATGTTTACCATTGTTTTAACCAGTTTCCTGAATTATTTCAAATATTCATTTATTTCGTAGGCTGTCTTACAACAGGTCCATAACCTCTTCCAAAGCGAGTTCTTTACAGAGTGCGATCTAGTGCTTCGAATATGTCTTAACTTTATTATTTTACGAGAATATTTATACAGTATTCCACCTGTCAGCTTACCTACGTAATTTATCTTATTTGTATCTCTCTCCACATTGTGAGTTATTAAATATTGTAAGTATTCCTTTACTTGTTATGCTGGTTTATTTTTATCGGCCGTATATGTTGGCAGTTTTCGCCCTTCAAAAGCAGCTGTATGCGCTCTAGTAATATCATATGTGTTTATATCAAACTGTCCTATTATAAAAATTACAAGATTATAACTTATTTTCCGTGAACGGACAAGCGCCCAGCAAAGTAACAGATACTTGTACAACTTCTTGGTTTGGTGTCACCCGAGGGTCAAATTTAAGCGTCCATAGGAAATTCAAGTGTATGCTACTGTCTGTGGGAAATATGTTTGTAGTTTAAGATTGGACTGAAAGTTAGTGTTGCAAGGTCTTTGCTCGAGTTTCTGAAAGATACAAGATCTTTTGCTATTTCTTGCATTAGAACAGACGGGTCCGTTTCCGTTATAAACTTGTGGAGACAAGGCCACATAGATCTTCTTACGGCTGAGCGTTGAAAACATTCATTACGGACTTTCCTGATTAAATTTTCATTACGTCATTTCACGGTCCTGTATTGGTACGCTCGTTAGATTTTATCGAGGATAGTATTTATACAGTTCGTATGTACATGTACTGGCGGGGAGTGTACATGATTAGATCATTTGGATCAATTTTTCACAGTTATTCATATATATATATATATATATATATATATATATATATATTGTACATAAACATACGAGTCCAGGGTATGTAACCTTTATCTGAAGCGTGTTTGGATTTGTGTATGTGTAATGAACTATGATTCAGAAGTTTATTATAACTTTCAGTAAAGCGTGTGTTGCAATTGGTTGACAGCGCTCAAAATAAATTATTTTTGAGTAACGTCGTTTAGTATGAAGGTAGTGGTCACTCAGCCAGTCGAGAAATCTTCAACGTTTTACAGTACCTGAAGTCTCATTACTGTGTTTACAAGAACCTATCAGTGAGTCCTGTCTTGAGCCGTATAAATTCATCCTCACCCTCGTGCCCTCTTTCTTTAAGGTATTAGCAAAATCGGACAAACGTTTCTGAACAAATATAGAGACACCGCAGCATCAGCAGCGCCGTGCTGCACGTTGACCTTTACCTTCTCCGGGAAGACAGATGGGTGTATAGTCTGTCGCCTGGTTCAGTGTTATGATAGCGATGTCATAGTTGCCGGTTGGTGATGTAAAGTTTGGGTTGATAACGACATTGTTCACCGCGAAAGTCCTGCGTGTGGATTCTTTCACACATCTGTTATAAATCCCGAGGGTTACCCCAAACTTGGCCGTATTGTTGTGTCCTTTTACCCTGAAAATATATTTGGCATATTGTTAAATAAGTAATTCGCGGTAGGTAAAATATTCATATACTAAACAGGCTCAGTGTTCGAAAGGGTTGTCATTAAAATGAACTGAACTGAAATTATTCCGGCATTATAAGAACGTTTCATATTTAATGTATACATATTTCACTTTACCAGTATTCTATTATTTACCGTTACGTAGCCACGCAGTAAACGCCTTTGTATGTACTGTATATTGCGTGGGACAAATATTCTATTATTATTATTATATTGTAATATTATTATTATTTGCAAAGTCTACTACTGTGCGGATACATACACCCGCATAGTAATCGATTTTGCATATACTGTATATGCCAGTTGATAAGTAGTCTATTAATTGTAGTTTTGTAGCCGCGTACTAACGTATTAACGTAAAAGATATTGGTACGGATCACGTGCAGATATTAAAACCCTTGAATATCTAGCAGCACCAATGCTAGAAACGGAGAAACGGAATGTGCGTGTAGCGTAAAATGTATTGTAGTTTATTTTTTTATTTTTTACCTGCAGATTGTTTTGGAAACATTTCCCGCTTTGATACGCTAAATATTTCTGATTGTGCGTGAGATAGAGCAGAAGCACACGTAAATATTAATGTTAATATGGGTTACTTTGTACTATTTTAACCTAAATCTTCAATGAGTGTTTTAGTAGAATTCGCCACTGTCAGATTTTATTAAAATGGGTTCTGCGGGACAAACAGTTAGTGAGGCGGACACACAGAAATGACGGAACTGGTATGTGCATTTTTGTAACTTTGTCCTCTGTGCACCGGTTCGCGCCAAAAATTAATAAGGAATTTTTCTTATCTAGTATTAAAACAGTGCAGCAGGAAACATTTTCTGTTCGGAAAACCATCACATGATTATTCTGGCATGTAGGACGGGGATGTATTTACTTACAGGGTAAAGCAGTGAGCAGCAGTGATGACGTGGCGACTGTCGATTAGTGTTCCTGAGCACACTGGGGTTGTTGCGTCTGCAGGGGGATGCAGGAGTGCAAACCACGGCAATTTATACCCATTCGTATCTTCTCCTCCCACAATCCGACCCTCTGGGACTGGCTGAACCCCACAGTCTATAAAGACGTACTGCGTGAAGAGTGTCAGTTTGCGTCATGAAGGGGGAATACATATTAACGTAGAGAAAAAGTTTGTAATTTATAATATTTGTTATAGGATTTCACAGAAAAACAACAAAAACATAATAATAATGTAATAATAAAATACGTCTTATATATAAGCTCATACAAAATTTTAGCTAAGAAGTGTGATGGGAAGTGGGCACGTGTGAGCCCTAGACATATGTGGCAAGACAGTTTTAAAATTAATCGTAAATAAATAAGGCGTGACTTTGTCGACTTCATCAGTCGTGGATAAGAATAGGATGCGTTAGCTATATTTTGAGAACACGGTGATAAGCCTTTGTTTAGACTCGAGTGGCTAAAAATAATAAATTTTTCGTCAACCGGTGGCCTTCTCTGACACGTTAGAATATATTCTGTGATGTATTGTGCATAACCCTTTTAATCGTAACGGTTACACTATGTACCACCAAGGTCAACATTCAAGAACTCTAAATTCTGCCCACAGGGTGTGGAGTGTATATTCTTGTTCCACTATGCAGAATTCAGTGATTTGTTTTTATAATGGAGACGAGGTGTGTTTACTGCGCAGTACGCACTAAATATATACCGTAAATACAATTGAGGTTAATTTTCTTCTTTAGGTTCCAAGTGAACTAGTTTATTATGCATTGGGGAGGTTCGCTGCGTTTCTGTTAAGGAGATGTTGCTATTGCTTTTAAGGTTTTTACATTTGTGCTCCTGTAGGTGCTCTGAAAGCTAACGCCACATGTGAAGTTTGTAGTTATTAAACGAAACTTGACCTTATCGTAACGGATACGGTTATCTTCTGCTGGATATCAGACCGCCCAGGTCTGCCCTGCTAAAACGCCTCACACATTTGATAAGAAAAGCTGCTTCGTAAGGAGATGTGTAGGATGTTTCTTTTCCTGCTTGACCGATAAGCACCTGCCCGGCGCCATAGTGAGTTTTTGTTAGAGTTTATAAAGGTTATTATTTCGCGATCCTTTGCCTAGCTCCCGTCATCGGCTGTTAAACCTTCCCGAGACGCGGCGTATGACACAACGCTGGCGGAGCGTTGGGCCGGCGCTTATCGATCAAGCAGGAAAAGAACACACGCTGTAATATCCGATCGAGAGCTGCTGTTGGCAATTTTCGAGCCTTTTTCTTCTGACCGTTTTCATCGTAGTGGAAAGAAGACTGGACCCAAACACAGGGCCACACTTGCATGTTGTGAAACGTTCCGTCTAGTCATGGCAGTTCTTCTGCTGTATCAGCAGCAAGAAAGACGTTTCAGCATGTCATATATCGCAGTCGGCGTTAGTTATGAGGTGGACCGACATCTCTTTTCACTCATTGTGTTCTCAGAAGTCCTTGTAGATGCCTACGTTGGCCAAGACACACCGCCACACGTTATTCCAGGTATCGTAGCAAGTCTTATGTTTTGGCGTTGCTCAACGGGAAGGTGTTGCCTGGTCTAAGTAAATGAGGGAATTTTGTGAAATTGTAGGTATTATGTGACCTTATTTGTTTCGTTTTGGTTGTTCCAGGACCATTGCTGCAACCTGACAGTGTAGACCAGTTTCAGTGATCAGTCCTTATTTAATGTTAGAATACTGCCGCCAACTTACACGTCAGTCCCAATTACACTCTGAAACACATCCAGTTTTATTGCATGTCCAAAACAAGCTTCAAACCAAGATCCCTCAGTAAGCAGCTGCTCGGTCAACAGCGGCGTACCTGATTTCGACCATCACACTCGGGATACAGCACGATTAGTTTGCTTCACAACCTGGTCGCTTGAGATCTGAGTAAGGAAATTGTGCGTTTCGTTGGACTGGAGACTGTGTGAATACCAGAGTGTTTTTGAAAGTCTTGTCGGATAGGTAAATCCTTCGTGTTTTTCTTCTTTTCTTCATTTTCTGTGTGTTCATTTTCGTTTCTCGCCAGTGTCCCGTAAAATACGTGTGTGTAATGTTATGTGTCATGTATATGGTTACAGTTAATACAGTGAGCGTGCCCACATCATAAACGAAATATTTAAATACCACACACATACACACACACACACACACGTACTCACCTGCATGTGCTTGTACTATTATCCGATGAAGAAGAGCCCACAGGAGGACCGTGCTTGTGTCCATCGTTGTAAAAGGACAGACACTTCAGCTGGCAGGTGTATACGTAATCACTGGCCTTGCGTTCTAGTTTTGTTATCGCACGTGGGAAACCTTGCAATGTTTAGTTTCTGTCATACATTACCAACTACAGAAACATCGCGTACGACTATACCGCATACGCCCGACTTTAAAGGGTTGTAGAGTTTGTAAGACTGTCACATTTTTATACATGCAGGTGTACAGCCATATACGTCTGGAGATTCTTTTTAATGGTGTCGACCACGTAGTGGTCTCATGGCTGTGTTGTTTTATGTCCATATATGTATAACAGAAACAGCAGTTTTCTTTGTTGCTTGTCCATTTTTGACCTGGCGAAATATATTTCTCGGAGCTCTAAATTTGCTGATGTTATTTAGAAAATTGCTGGATGGTGTATGCCAATTTTTCTGAAATACTGGTACAAGTAAATATTTCTGTTACTTGTAAAATATATTCGTGTTTAAGACCTATAAAACGGAATGAAAGAAAAATTCTGTGAGACACGCATTTTTAATCAGGATGTGACTGCAATTCGAAACTCCGATCCCTTTCTTGAACACATTTCGAAATATCAGGGTTTTTATTCCCCTTATTCTCTGTCCGTCATGGTGACTACGAGAACTTTTTAAAATGTTTGGATTACTGGAGTTCATTTTTGGGAACTACCTACAACTTTATTGGCAAAATAGTTCGGTAAAACCGAAATAAAAAATGACACCATTGGTGCGCAAATTTTCCAGGACGCTGGGAGCTACCTCAGTATTCAAGTCGCCAAAAGGATTACATGAGGCAAATTCCATACCGAAGACCAGAGCATATTAGGCGCCACCGTAAAAGGTTTTTTTGCCACGACAACCCTGGAGCACGGGATGTATGCATCCCTGAACTAAACTATTCCTTACTCTGAGGGGATCGAACTTCCAGGCCAGAAATTAATCGCCGAACTTGAGATGAATTATACGATAATGTGTTGCCTAATCAGGGATATAGCATTCATCAGGGGGTGGTGACAGATGGGCATAGAGCAATCGTAGGTAGAGAAACCTCTTGCTGTGTTACTGCGCTTGCCACAGCTCATGTATGTTGCCACGTGTGAGTGCACCGGCGGGTCCGAAGAAAGACAAGTGTCTAACTGCCTCGTCAGTGCCGCACTCGTGAACACTATATTCCATTATGAAACCAGGATAGACGTAGGCCTTAAAATAACGGAGAATTATTAGTTTTGTGGACTTCAGTGTCTTAAAGAGAACAGCATGATTCCACGTATCTGCTGTACAGGATTTTCATTGTAGGGTCATGGTGCCGCATGGCAATAAGCCTTGTAATAGAAGTATGTCGTTGGACGGGGGTTGTGCCCAGTAAGGGAATAACAGTGGATGTATATAGATGTAAACTGTATGACTTCTTGTGCTGTATTAACAACAAGCAGAACGCAGAAAGAGGCTGGAAATAAAGGGGGCAGGCAAATTAATCAGGCATGCTTTATGTAACAGACTAACTGTTCTCTTGTCGTTGAATTTTTCGTTCTCAGAACAAAACACACATCACTTCTCGTATTTACAGACGTGTAAGCCACACCAAAGTCACCTGATGAGTTATCTGGTTGCAGATTGACGAAAGAAGGGTGGACGTGTATTACAAAGCCACTGAGCGTAGGAAATTCACGATGAGTAGCGCGGTTGAAGCTTTATTTTCTAGTGTTCATAATGTTCAAGGGAAAATATGAATCCATCGACGTTACTGGGATACTGGCACAGACAGAGTTCATGTCAACATGCATTTGGAGACAACTGTAAATATAATTACCGTGTTTAACCTTTTAAAGCCTAGCGGTAACTTTACATACGACCAGGTTTAACATTAAAAAAATTCTACGGGTTCCCACATTGCGTTTATGTGTTTTGTACGGATCTCAGAACAAACAGCAACTTTTGCCTTATAAAACATTAAGAGATTGGTTTTTATAACCGAAGTGGAGAGTGTTTACAGCGCGGTACGCACTGAGTCCTTATATAAAACAGATACGCTTCGTCTTTAAAGGGTTAATCTTAAGGATTAGTAGCGTAGCGAGTGTACTGACTAGGCTACAGGCTGGGCAATCCGGGGTTCGAAGCCCGGCAGAGAGAAAGGAAAATTCTTCTTCTAGTTAAAAAAAGAAAGGAATTCAGACCGGTACTGTTTATCCGCGGGTAAAGCAGCCGGGGCGTAAATTTGACCATTCAGTTCGAAATAGAGCTGAGGTTAACCCTTTAAAGACGGAACGTATCTGTTTTATATTACGGACTTAGTGTGTACCGCGCTGTAAACACTCTCCACTTCGGTTATAAAAACCAATCTCTTAATGTTTTATAAGGCCAAAGTAGCTGTTCGTTCTGAGATCCGTACAAAACACATCAAGGCAATGTGGGCACCACGTAGAATTTTTTAATGTTAAACCTGGCGGTACGTAAATTTACCGCTAGGCTTTAAAAGGTTAATGAGTAGAACCACACCTCTGCTCCGCTTTGTGCCTTGATGGCCTGTACGGAGAAGGCTTTATATGACAGTATGTTTAGTGTTATAAAATATTGCTGTGAAATGAATGTACTGTGTAAAAAGTGACAAGAATTCTTTGTAGAATGTAAGCTTATGAATGTCAAGAACGTAGAAGTGTATTTTCTTAGTAGTGATAACCACGATAAAAGAGTGGCCTAAAGCTTTCAGTATACGCAATGTCACATGCCGATAATAACAGTATGTTCTTTAACACCCAAGTAATTTCTGTTGTAAATTAACGTACAACAGCTTTGGTTCGACGTGGTGGAGCGTCAAAGTCGCGCCACACATTCGTCCTCTGTCGTACTTACGCCCTCCGAACACGACACTTCACTGCCTCGAACCAAGGCGTTCCAGGACATATGTTCCTTACTTCAAAATTTTTATATTGTGTCCCTCTACCATGCCTGAAAGTTTGTCGGTGTTATTTCCTTCTACCCTGTGCACAGTAATTAAGAGGTAGCCCGTATCCTTGCCTCCTGTCAGTGTCAAGAGATAAAATCCTTCACAACTGCACACACCCCACATTTTACGCCTCCGTATAAACCCGTGTTTCTGGACACGGGACGGACGGGACGGACATTACAAAGTATTGTTGCGAACGTCAGATGTCACAACGTGTATAGCGACGCACACACGTTGTTAAGCCGTGGTTTTTCACAACCACGCAATGACGCTTGTGTAAGCGTAATGCGGCATGCAGAAGTCAAAGCTGTAGTTTTGAACGGGACAGGTTTGCAGCAGTCACGCACGTGGGAATCGTGCAGCGACACTGCGCAGGTCCCGCTGCGTCGTGCGGCAGCGGCATCCGAACCATGCCATCTGCGCAACAACGCAGTAGCATTGGTACAACACGCTGTAACAAGTGGTGGTTGTTATACTAGTTTTGTATTTTGTCCAGCTGAAATCCGTGTCTGCCTTCGATTGCAGCTTGGAGTTGTTATGTCTCCCTTTATTTCATTCAAGATGGAATGGAAAATGTCCCTCGAAACTCTGAAAAAGTTCCCTGAATTTCATCTCACCGTCCATCAGGTATCTTTCTGTCAAACTGGAGTAGTATCCTTTGCCTTTCCTTTTCTTGAAAATGTCCGTTACACCCTCACTCATACAGTAAACCTGTAAATCATCATATTTCTCTTCTTCAAGCATTACGGCAGCCATGATTTCCTCCGTGTTCACTCTTTAACAAGCACGCAATGACTTCCTACACTCCGTCCTTAAAAACCATCACCCGTGCGTCAAGCAGGCGTCATTTTACGTTGTAACGCATTACGCTCACGCAGGAGTCATTGCGTGGTTGTTAAAAACGAAGGCTCTGAAGTGCTTGCAATGAAATCTACCATCAAACGTACTTTTGTGCAGTACGTCATATTTTTGCCAAACCCTCTCAAAGTGGACTTATATTTCATTCTTAATTTGTCCTAACGGCTCAAACAGCAGACTTCCGCTCGATCTACATCCAATGTCTTCTCACCATCCTCTGGAATAAAACACGGATGATGGGCCAGAATTAGTGAAATAATTGCAGAGTCAGGATACCACTAAGTTTATTTCGGTCTGATTTTGATCTGTATGTGTATTGTAATGTTCAAAATACCTTTAGTATTGAGTTACTCATTTGAATTACATAGTCACTTCGTAACAACGTTTATTATTATCCAATATTTGTAGTCTTTACTACAATACTCTTATCTTTGGAATGTTTGTAGCTTCGTACCTTGTTTTAAATAAGACTCATCAGTTACAGTGTGAAATTTTCCACGTAATAGCGCAGGTGCGCGCAGGCACGGATTTATTTTCTGAAGTTCAGTGATCATAATATTCGTAATCATCACCTGTAGTCGGTCCTGATTACGTTCACCTGTTAGAAAGGGATCTAAAGCCTCCAAGGCTGCACGTTAACAGGACAACGATTCAGCACATTTCTGTCACTATGATATGTGTCATAATACGAGGCAAATGTAAAGTCGCCTTTTCCACACCCTTAAAGCATGTAGGAGATGGAGGTATGGTTCCACTCATTCTTAACCTTGGCCCTGGATGGAGGTGGATGGTCAACTTCATGCACAAGCTGCTCTGCCCACCGGAAGTAACACTTTGTATCCCTTGAATAGGCTGGGTGGGCTGCAGAGCCTGTCAGGGACTTCCGGAGAAAAGAAAATCTCTTGACCCTTGGAGTATTCGAACCCCGGATCATCCAGCCTGTTGCCTAGTAGCTGCACTGACTACGCAACCCGCGCCCAGCAATAAATTATATATCAGAGCGAAAATCAAAATTTGAATCGATAACACACAACATCTATACGTGACTTTGCATGTCGTTTATTAAAATTTTTTCTCAGAACGCCTGTATTATCCCTGAGAAAAATGTAGATGAATAGCTTCATTTGACATGAACTGGTTTATTATTGAAATACATTTATACGAACTGTTTATTAGATAAACGTCACAGAGTAAGAATACTGTTTCATTTGAGGACAACAAAATCGTTGCAGATTTAAGACTGCTAGGATGTTTCTCTGTTTCGACAAGGCGTAGCGTCCTAGGAGACTTGACTTTTAAGGAATTCAGCTGTCACAACATCAAATCTCCCAAAAAGCCTTCTTTTTCGCAACAAGATAATTCTTTCAGTTTGTTGTGTCAACATGTAGGGGTCTGTTATGCATGACCTTAATGCTGAACCTTTACAATTATAACGTTGGTGTGCTTTACCACTTATCTGTGGTGCCAGTGGAATCCTCCTCTACTCTGATAAAAGGATGACTGCCATCGCCGAATTTCTTTACCCATTTGTTCACCAAGTGTGGAGAAGTCTCTTTGGCATCGTAAACCCATCCTTTCCTTCTAAATGCTTCTAAAAATTTGGTGGTTAAGTCGTTTCTGTGTCCAAACTCCGATGCGCGGTAGTCTGAAGGAAATATATGGTGGAAGTTGTGCCAACCTTCTCCGCCTGTTACAGTTGACACAAACTTACTCTCCACAGGTTCAATTTTGCTGCAGTAAAGGAAAGAGAAACATGGTTATGAAACAATACTATTTATTTGGCTCTCTTATTGGCCCCACCTACAATTTTGTTTCCCAGACCACTATTTCGGCTTTCCCAATTTCAAAAAATTTTGTAAAGACTTCACCATTCGTGTTCCATCTCCATGAAGAGCAATCCGTTGAAGGATGAATGTAGTGTTGAGAAACGCAAATGTTTATGTCAACGGGCGTCGTTCGAAGCAGCGAGTGGGAGTCTAGGCCTATATTTGGCCGTACATCTTTAGCATATAGAGCAGCACGTTAAATGGCATGTACGCTTGGGAGTAAATATTTTATTCTCTTTGCTTTTTACGAGCTACTGTGTTAACGTAAAAGGTGTTTTTGGTATTGGACGCAACTTTGGGTTGCTTCATGGAAGGCCATCAGGAATGAGTGTAGCTTGGTTCTATCCACAGACGCATTTCATCACCTTCGTAGGCAAAATTAGTGGTAACATTGCGAAATATTATTAGACGATTGCAAATTGTAATTTACTCATTGATAGTTACAAACAAACAAACAAACAAACAAACAAACAAACAAACCGACTGACTGACTGACTGACTGACTGACTGACTGACTGACTGACTGACTGACTAACTAACTAACTAACTAACTAACTAACTAACTAACTAACTAACTACATGGCGCAGAGGCCTTCTTCAGAAGCTAACAGTTTCTCAGCTAGTCAAGAAATTCCCCGCATTTTATGGAAACCGGAGGTTCATTACCGCATTCACAGGAGCCGGCCGCCTGTCCTTATCCTGAGCCAGCTCAATCCAGTTCATGCCCCATCCCACTTCTTGAAGATCCGTTTTAATATTATCCTCCCATCGACGCCTGGGTCTCCCAAGTGGTCGCCTTCCCTCAGGACTCCCCACCAAAATCCTGTGGGCACCTCTCTTTTCCCCCATATGTGCTACATTCCCCGCCCATCTCATTCTCGAGTTGATTATCCGAATAATATTTGGTGATGAGTACAGGTCATTAAGTTCCTCGTTATGTAGTCTTCTCCACTCCCCTGTCGCCTCGTCCCTCTTAGGCCCAAATATCCTCCTCAGCACCCTATTCTTGAACACCATCAGTCTTTGTTCCTCCCTCAGTGTGACAGACCAGGTTTCACACCCATACAAAACAACAGGTGAAATTATATTTCTTTATACCCTAATTTTGTGTTTTGGGAAAGCAATCTGGAAGACAAAAGATTCTGCACCGAATGATAGCAAGCATTCCCCGACTTCAATCTGCTCTTAATTTCTTCACGAATGGAGTTTCGATTCTTTAGCGTTGCTCCCAAATATTTGAATTCTTCCACCCTTTTGAAGGATTTATTATCTATATTTATGTTGTGATTGTGTCCTGCCTTCTGATTTTGAGACATGATCATGTACTTAGTTTTCTCAGCATTTACTTCCAGACCAATCTCCTTACTAGCAATCATTAAATCTTCTGCATTTTTCTTTATACTATATATGCTTCCACCCAATATATTAACATCATCAGCATAAACCAGAAGCTGATGTGTACCATTCAATTTCAAGCCCTCCTGGTTTGCCTGAACCCTCCTAATGGCATATTCTAAAGCGAAGTTGAAAAGCAGTGGCGACAGAGCATCTTGTTTCAAACCATTCTTAATAGGAAACGTGTCAGACAGATGTTTGCCTACACGAACTCTGCTATAGGTTTCAATTAGATACATTTTGATTAACCTTACTAGTTTCATGGGGATACCAAACTCAACGAGAATATTATACAAGACCTCCCTCCTAACTGAATCATAGGGTTTCTTGAAGTCTATAAATAGCTGATGCACTGCCTCATTTTATTCCCATTTTTTCTGAAGTATTTGACGAATGCTGAATATATGATTAGTAGTTGACCTGTTACGTCGAAATCCACACTGATGATCCCCAATAATTTCTTCTGCGTATGGAGTTAACCTTGAGAAAAGAATGTTGGATAGAATTTTGTATGTAGCTGACAAAAGTGATGTTCCTCGATAATTACTACAATCTGTTTTATCACCCTTCTCATAAATAGGCACAATGACTGACTCCTTCCATTCCTCAGGCAATTCCTCCTTATTCCAAATAGAAATAATTAGTGTATGCATCTCAGACCGAATTATCCTACCCCCTGCTTTAATCAATTCTGCTGGAATCTGATCAATACCTGGTGATTTGTGTCTTTTTAGCTTTTCAATAGCCATCTCAATCTCAAAGGCACTGGGCTCAGGAACTAGTGGCTCTGCCGTGTGTACTTCAATCTGCCTAACATCATTAAACCCGTGTATATTCAACAGCTGGGAGAAATGATTCCTCCACCTAGCCAAAATAGTGTGGGAGTCTGCAACCAGGTCACCCTTCTCATCCTTTACTACATTAGTTCTAGGCTGGTCCCCCTCTTAACGTAATTGATACCCCTATACAAGTCTCTGATGCTCTTGTTCTTACTGTCTTACTCTACAAATCTCTGATATTCTTGTTCTTACTGTATGTTTCAAGTTCATTAATTTTAGCTTTCATATATTCCTTCTTTTGTTCCTGAAATGTCTACTAGCTTCACGTCTTACGTTGTTCAGAGTATTTGCATTACTTTAGTTTGGATTCTGTAACCACTGAATTTTAGCCTGCTTCCTTTTATCTAAAAATTGCGCATATTCTGCATCAAACCATGGTTTATGCTACTTCCGTTCATTCAGACCTAGACTCTCTTGAGCTGAGATTTTGATATTCTGTTTAATGTTTTCCCAAGCCCTATTTATGTCCTCACTAACATTTAAGTTTTCCAAAGCTGCAAACCTGTTTGAGGTCTTAAGCTGATTCTGTTTCCTAACCTCTAGTGCACGTAGCTTTTTGAGATTAAATCTCTCCGCATCAAACTTCTGTGCTGCTTCTTTACTTACTGCCAGTCTTTCCCTAACTTTTGCAACCACCAGATAGTGATCAGTATCACAGTCAGCTCCCTTGAAAGATTGCACATCGAGTATACTCGAATGCCATCTCCTATCTGTAAATATGTGATCGATCTGATTATGAGTCTTCCCACCAGGAGAGGTCCAGATACATTTATGAATGTTTCGGTGCGGGAAGATCGTGCTCTTAACAACTAGATTCTTTGGTGTGGCAAAGTTTACTATTCTAACACCCTTATCATTACTATCCTGATGTAAACTCTCATTCCCAATAGTCGGTTTGAAAGTATCCTCTCTCCCCACTTTGGCATTAAAATCTCCTAACAGAATTTTCATATGGTACTTAGGAAAATGATAAAAAACCTCTTCTATTTCCTCATAGAAACCGCCCTTCTGTTGGTACATGCGCATTCAGAACAATGATATTACACCAGCGGCCTCTCAGCACTATGTATGACATCCTCTCACTAACAAACTTCACTCTCTTGATTGCCGATACTACTCTCTGGTGTACAAAAAAATTCTGTTCCCAACTGATGATTTTCCTGCCCCTTGGCATAGAAAAAGTGTACTCCCCGGCTCTTAAGACCCTTCTTTGGCCCACCTAACATCCTGTACACCCACTAAATCTAATTTATACTTAGGTAATTCCCTGGCCACTGTCATAATTGACTGCGACCTGTACAGGCTCCTCACATTCCATGTTCCAAAACTCATATCCCTTTTCCGTAGCTGGGGTCGTACCAAAGAATCGGTTCAGGTCCGAGGCTTGGCCATATGTCTCATAAGATCGTATTTTTTTACGATGAGGAGTTGTTAGCACCTCGCCCAACCCCCAAGCTGGAGGACCACCACTTATCGGCCGTCCGTGACTGCTTATTCAATGTATTCGCAGCTACCCTCCATAACTGGAAGCCGTTCCTCCACACTCGTTGATTGTTTGTTTGAAAAGATAAACTTGGCCAAAGACCCTAAATAACGATATTTAGCTTAGAAAATCCAAATGACTGAGCAAATTATATGTTGTTGTTCGGCGCCTGACACATGTTCAGGAGGTACCTGCTTCGATTTCCATCCGGTGCAGAGACTTTTCCGAGAGGAATTGTGTCATGTCCTCAGTGCTTGAAATGCCCATCTTAATAATGCTTTGAATTAAGTAACGAAATGTAGGAACCTATAGCTTAGGGCCGTATCACTGTTCTGTTCTGTTTACTTTATTGTGTACACGTGTCTTCATAAGAAAGAAATGCGATGAATTGCCGATGGACAAAATGATGTAGTAAAATACGGGTGTGAGTATGAAACAGTCCCCGGACGGCGTAGATGAAATTGACTAGGAGTAGTGCTCATTGTGGCCAGGCCTGCTGTTCAGTTCCTGTGGCTGACCGCAGGCCAGGCCTGCTGTTCAGTTCCTGTTGCTTGTCCTTATATTGGAAAGGCCGATGGGAAGATAAGATCGATTGTTCCACGCAATGTACTGCAACTTACACTCTCTCGACAGATGCCAACGAGGTAGGAAAATAGCTGGTTTTATGTCTCGCGGCTGGTCCTTCTTCCGCTTACGGCGAGAGTTGGAACTTTTCTTGTTGAGTTATATTTCATAATTTTGGGGCTTCAATTTTTTGTTATTATTGTGTTTATTTTAAGAGACTGCTGGAAGTCTTATGACCAGAGAGGTGAGATCTGAGTAAGTAAGGGATTCAGGAGTTGTCACACTCATTTTCTAATACCATATTTACGAGGTCAAATTGAAAATATTCAGATATGCTTCTTGCCGGTTGTGTTCGAGTAATGCCAGTGTTTATGAAGCCTCTGTAAACAACGAGGGATTTATTGTTTACGTGGAGCATCTGTGACATTTATTCTGACAACTCTGTGCTTATTCAGTGGAAATTAAATTTATTATTGTTGTTATCCAAGTGATGGTTTTTTTCTGGCCTACCGAACTCGTGAAGTGACCAAGTGACGATCACGTAGCCCTGAAAAACCGTCTTCCACCCCTACGTGTTGTACTATATACTTCATTTATTTCGTGGAAATCTCGGAAATGCGAGACATTTAAAAAGTTAGTATGTGCCTGTTAAAAGCAAACAACAAACTATTTCCTCATGAAACACTCCGAATTAATATATTTTCATCCCCTTATTCTGCACCAAACATTTTACGCAGTTGATACGGCATCATCGATCCCAGCGGCTTTGCCGTGTAAGGCATAGGTCTGCGGTCGAGCGCTTGTTGGGATCTTGGGTTCGAATCCCACCTGGGCCATGGATGTTTGTCTGTTGTGAGTGTTTGTGTTGTCAGATAGAGGTCTCTGCGACGGGCCGATCCCTCGTCCAGAGGAATCCTACCGACTGTGGTGTGTGCTTGAGTGTGATAAAGTGAAAATAAACGACCTCGACATCTACTGTGAGTAGGTAGAAGAGGTAATGACTACGAAACGAAATGATACGGCGTCATTAACTAACATACAGACGGTCCGACTCTTAATTAGATTATAAACCTGTAACTTAATTACTTTTTGTTCAAGATAAGCCGAATGTCCATAATCATATATGAACTGATGTGTGAGAGTAAAATTTCTTACCCATTATATGGTCTGGTGCCATAGAGGTGGGCTGCACTATTAACAAGCCATGTGACATTGTATATGAGTACACTCCGAAGTACGTATACGCCAAAAACGGACTCCTGCAGTGATTCGCCCCACAGCAGACATGGCAACGCTGCGATGAGAATATTGGCTGTACTGTACAGCAAGAAGTAGTGCCTGAAAAATGATGAAGGTGTTAAAGTAGCATGGCTTTTCAGAACTCCACACCAAGTAACTTTATCAAAATGTCCGACCAAATTTACTCACTTCTTGTCGGCTGTCAGACATAAGCGTTTCGAGGCTTACATTTGTGTTATCAACATCGCCTGTCAATGTCACCTTAGTTTAGAAGTAGTTTTGTAGTAGTTTTGTAATAATGTACACTTTGTCTTTTTCGTCATTGTTTGACGGGCCTTTTTTGTATTTTCAATTAAAACAAAAACTAGGAATTTTAAAAGTTGAACTTTAACCTTTTAAAGCCTAGGGGTAACTTCACGTACCGCCAGGTTTAAGATTAAAGAATTCTACGTGGTGCCCACATTGCGTTTATGTGTTTTGTACGGATCTCAGAACAAACAGCAACTTTTGCCTTATAAAAGTTTAAGAGATTGGTTTTTATAACCGAAGTGGAGAGTGTTTACAGCGTGGTGCGCGCTGAGTCGTTATATAAAACAGATACGTTCCGTCTTTAAAGGGTTAATAGCGTTCTACTTGTCTTTCACAGCTTAACCACAGCCGTAATGGTAGCTATACAGTAGTTTTAACGCTGTGTATTATTTTTGCAGAATTCATCATATTTTGAAATTGAATTACAAGGCGTCCCATTCAGTGCAGGACCACACAAGTGGCTAGCGTATCGGTTCTGTCTGACGCATCTAACGGTAATTTGATCGCCGGGAATTCCGTTACATTATAACTAATACTGTGTTCACAGTATAATTAAGACTTCAAAACAGTTCAGGTTTATAAGCTGTGGGTAACATACGTGAACTTCCGTTCGTGAATGTAAAATAAAGTTTAACATAATGCTACAAAAAGTGTCGAAGAAAATTTAGAAGTCGGTTTCCAGGTGTTTTGAATTTCTTCGAAGTCAACAGTACATTGACTGATAAACGAATTTGACATGTTCTTGCTTAGAAAAGAAGGGACAGCGGTAACATTAGACAATACTCGAACGTCTTCGGAGTTATGCCCACGGAATTATTTGTTTCAGGAGTGGGGTTGGTGGCTGTGTAGGACAGCGACTGTTACACTGATTTGTTCAGTGAACTTTAGTCCATATTTACACGCGGTACGTTTATGTTTATTGGTTGAGGAGGATATACTTTATTATCTAGGGGTGTAATCGTGAAAGAAATACTGACAGTGCTCCAAAACAAAGTACCTCATTACAATACCTATGTTAAAATAGAGTGTCGAATTTTTATTATTAAATTTGGTTGTGCGTGATAAGAAGAGGGAGATAAGAGATAGGTATTGAATAATAGACTGAACATGTGAAATACACGTAAACTACGATAGCAGGTTTTTTTTAATGCAAATAACGCCGTCATTGGCGTCAGAACGTGTATGTCGTGTCAAGTAAACAACACAACGTGAATGAAGGTGGTTGGAAAATTTCGCAAGTTTATAGCCACGTCAAGCAGTCCAAGAAGAAAGCCTATTTCTTGGACTGCTTGACCCTTGAAGATGGGACCGATAGGTTGTCCCGAAACGTCGGTACAGAACTACCACTCAACACTGCGTAATATCCTAGAAGAGACAGATCTCAAACCTACTCACTCTCTCATCGGTGATGAGTGGCAAATAAGGACAGACGAGTGAAAGAACCCATCAATTCATTCGTTTAATTCGTATTCTTATCCGTTACCTTATTTCTTCACATATTACGTTGAACTATTTATTAACTGACAATTATGTTATGTGTAAATGTTTTAAAATGAAAGGGAAAGAATTTTATGTTTTTGTGTGTTGCTGTGATAAGAAGGCTGGTGTTGCACAATTAAATAGCGTTTTGTGTTAAGGAGAGACATGTGGGGAGTAGAAGTGGTTTATGCCTGGCGTTTAACGTAGGCTGCATTGGTTTACTGCTGCTGGTGACAGAAATCATGTAAATGGTATGTCAAGCAGAGACGTTGTTCTTATCTGTGTATCAAGTATGCGCATTCCTTGGGAATTTATACAGAAAAACGGGCCAATGTAATAACCGATTTCGGTACTATTAAGATTTGTCCTTTTTGGTTTCAGACACTGTGGCTTCCTTCAATATCGCGAAGTCTGTAATGTGAGAACCCTATTTTACCATAATGTTGGCCGTCTTCACCATAAAAATAGACGGCTACATTTCTTCCGATTTCTCTCGTAATGGAAATGTTAACTTACTTTTTATGGAACCTTACAAGCGGATCTGCCTCGAGATCGGAGAGATCTATTGTTTTTCCTTTCGCAATAACGTCAGGGTGTTTTCGCACCATGAGCCAGCCGCAGTGCGAGAAGAAGAATCCTCTAGTGGAGTTGTGAGGGTCGGCGTCGGTATCCGTGTATTTGTGGTGCTGGCGGTGATCACGTACCCAGATATGCAAATTGTTCTGAGAAAATAAGTAGTCACAGAAAGTTCATGCATTTTTCACTTTATGTCCAAGAATGCAGGTAAAGTTACAAAATGCAGGGAAGGATATTTGTATAAAACAGGGCCGCTTACATAAGTGCAAGAATTTTTATGTAATATTTATGGATATTAACACTGTAAAACCATGTTATTTTTAACGAAGTTGAGTATTTTATTTATGCGATCATGATCAGGGAAACATTTTGTGGAAAAGTGGACTGTGCTTCTTCTAATTACAGAATAGAGTATGTAAAGTAAGGTTTTATCACTATTATACATGATAAGCGCATATGAATTTATACAGAAATAAATATGACAGAAATGTAATGTGATTTGACCGGAGTTTAAAAAGGTGTTAACAAAGAATTTATTTGTTTATGTTCTAAAATAAAAGAGTCAGCGAAGGCTATTTGGAGTTTAGCATTTTAAAACAATTTTTGATTGAAAGTCTGTACAAAACAGCGGGAAAAATAATTGAAAACACAATTTAAAGGATTCATCGTAACAATATTATTAACTGGACCAAATACACGTAGGGGAAGGTAGCAGAACTAGACACTGACGATGATGCAAGCATGGGCGCCGAGAACGTCATGTCTGATGTAGGCCTGCTCGTAAAAGAGAGGAAGCGTAAAGGCAGTGGGACTTTCGTAGTTAGTTTTTCCCACAATGTACTATATTATTTTCTCCAATTTTCTTCAATATGTGGTTTATGATCTGAAGTTAAGAGCAGGGCTGTGGAGTCGGAGTCGGAAGGAATTTTAGGTGGAGTCGGAGTTGGAAGGATTTTTAGGTGGAGTCGGAGTCGCTAACAATGTACCGACTCCGACCCCTAACAATGTAAAGACTCCGACTCCGACTTCGGTCTAAAATCTTAACCAGATACTCGAACTCCAGAGCCCTGATAGCTTCAGTAACCATTAGACTTATACTTAAATGTAGGTTATAAGTAAAAAAGTAGCCTGATGATTCACGTGGTGGCGATGAAATGTCTTATAGGTTTACCATTATTAATACATATTGAGCCCTTATGAAGGAGTCGGAGTCGGAGTTTTAAAAATCGAGGAGTCGGAGTCGGAAGTTTTAAAAATCGAGGAGTCGGAGTTGGAGTCGGAAGTTTTGAAAATCGAGGAGTCGGAGTCGGAAGTTTTAAAAATCGAGGAGTCGGAGTCGGAAGTTTTAAAAATCGAGGAGTCGGAGTTGGAGTCGGAAGTTTTGAAAATCGAGGAGTCGGAGTCGGAAGTTTTGAAAATCGAGGAGTCGGAGTCGGAAGTTTTAAAAATCGAGGAGTCAGAGTCGAAGTCGGAGCTTTTGTGTACCGACTCCACAGCCGTAGTTAAGAGCATTAACATGAGTAGGGCCTACTCTTCTTATATTATTCATTGTTGAGACATTCTATGCGCTTTTAGTGGATTATTAAGGAATTAAATTCCACTGAATAATTTTGAAAATCATATAAGCTGTAGATAGTAACGAAATCCAAAGAAGAAAACTATGCGTCTGGAAACTAATCTGTACCAAACATTTGGACTGTTCGGTTTGATTAAAAGCGTTTTAAAATTTCAGAATGAATTATGAAATTAATCAGGCTAAATGTGTAACAGATACCCGAATAACAAGTTTACTCACGCTTTCTTTAAATTGTGCTTTAGAATTAAAAACTCTTTTATTAGAACCTATTTATTGGGGTAGAATCTCCTTGTCAGGTTGTATGTATTCGTATAGCATAAGACTATAGTATAAAACTTAAATCCAGTAGCTGCAACCTTATGGCAAATCTCTTTTTGCTGTCAAATAAATTGTCTGCGAAAACCGAGCCTTAGAGCATGCAAAGTCTTTACGTTCTTAATGCATTAAGCAAATTGCAGATCACATTTGCGTTATAGCAGCAACTCAGCCAGGTACTGTATTTGTTTTCCAGTTCTTACCTGTCCCGCTATGGTAAATAGTGCCATCAGCCAACATTGTAAACCAAAGGTGGCCTTGAAGGCCCGATGCGCATAGTATCTGTGGGCCCCTACTGTCACACCTCCGCCGCTGGCAACAAACACCACGGAACCTGTCAACATTCATCGACTCAAAGGTTGTAGGATATTTCCTTTTTTCTTACTTTTCGTTTTGTGTCCACTGAGAAGAGTGGAAACCGATTTTCTGTATTTTGAAGCGGTAGGGGTTGAGTTGTCACGATTTTTGCCTGAAAAGGCAAAGCTTGTAGTGACAGGCTTCTCTGATTACTTATCCAGCCGGTAATTCATAGCACTTACTTTATACGGAGTACATTACCGTGTTCATAAAAACCATCTTTGTACAGAAATGTGATACAGGGGCATTTCTTGAAAAGGCCATATTTACGCAAGTCAACAATTTAAGCAGTTCTTTAGTGGAAGAAGGTTATAAGTGCAAACAGACACTCAGCTGGGGTCACGTACATGCACCGTAAGCATTATGTAATGAAACTATTCGCAAGCACTTATGTCTTGTATGAGACTGAAAATTATATGATCGAAAGATTATCAGAAACAGAAGAAATGGCAACTACTCTGTTTCAAGAGGGGGTAAACTCTTTATCCTGTTTCTTATACTTTTTAAAATATTCTGCTCCAGAGCGTCGAAGGTGACATTTGAAAGTACAATAGATATGTGGAAGAGAAGGCTGTCTTTTTCGCGAGGAAAGAGGAGGTTTGCCTTAACGACCGAAGAATAGTAAGGCTTTGTAATTTGACATGTGAGTAGCAAAGAAACCGACAGGGAGGCCACATACAAGTAGGATATTCTACTTAAATATTTATTTGTGAAGGTTTTCAGGGAAGCCTGTTTGTAGAAATACGGCAAAATATTTCATCTCCATCCTTAACTATGCGTACGTGACGGGCTATTCTGGCGCCTGATAAGAGCCTAAGCAATATTGAATTAATTAATACAGTTGAACTCGTTTATAACGACCTCGGTTTGTACGACACCTTGACTATAACGTTATACGTTCTGTGGTACCAATTAGTTGCCCATAAGGCAAATCGTTTTCTGCACTGCTTAGCACGACATACATAATAGCATCTACCTCGAATAATACGACATTGCCAGTCGTCAGTTCCAATATAATTTTGCATGAAGTACGCTATTTTGAGACGTCCACCATCTCCTCGTCCTTGAGAGGGCAAGCGCTCTGTTCATTCAGGTAGTTCCTCCGGCCGTTAACAGGAGACTGGTAAAGTGAAAACATTGCTGATCGCAAACAAAAGAAAGGTTTTGAGCGTCAAAGAGAAAGTTAAATTGATACGAGAAATAGAATATGAAAAAGACGAAGCTGACGTGTTTCGGGAATTTTGTCTCGTAAATTCTATGGTCCAAAATATTTGTAAAAATAAACCAAATTTTTAGAGCTTTTGAACAGAACGGATTGAGAATGCAGCATTTCGAAAGGCGGAACGACGTTACCTTGATGTGGCCGTACATAAGTGGTTTAAGCAAGAGAGAAATGATAAGTGTTGCAGTCAGCGGACTGCTTCTCGTGATAATTATTGTTTTTTCTAAATTTTAATTTTAACTGAATGTACTTTTTAATGTCAGCCTGTATGGGAAGAGTAGTTTTTATTCTTTCTAAATTTTTATTGCAATTTAAATTTAAAATATATTATAGCATAACCATTTAACTAATATGCCTACAGCCCTGTAGTTTTTCTTGAAATTTTTTCTTCACTTTTACCATACCCCTCGCTTTAAGCGACACTCGTTTATAACGACAAAATTCATCCGATCCCTTCGATGACGTTATAACCGAGTTGGGCTCTATTTATTCGTACTTTAGTGCAACAACTTACCCTCTCGCTTTCCATTTCCACAGCGATGGGGGTCTGTTAGGTCGCTTTCCATCTTGTGTCTATGTGAGCGTTCCATGCTTGCGGTTCCTAGTTGCTGTGTTATGAAATCGTTATTTGCTTTCCTGCAGATTAATTTATCATTAAGAGCTTATTCACGGGCCTAGGCACAGTGCTCCGCTGTCACTGAAGGTGTGTTGTGTGTAAAAACTTTCTTAGAAACTTGTCGGTTACTTACATGGCAAATAAGTGGCAGTTCACACTAAACACCATATAATGTAACCCAGTTTCATTCCACTGCAGTATTACGCTAGTTGTGTTTCGATATATAACGCCTCAAGTTTATAACCTTTTAAATGTTCGCCAGCCGGTATTTACTTTTAATTTTTATTTAATGCCGCTTGCGAATGAATTTCTTAATTTTGACTCGGTACAAGCATACTTCGAAGCAAGACACCCGATATTTTGTCACGAACACAACGATGTTTCGCAGAGGATTTTCAGACTTCTTCCTTTTATTGCATGATTCGTGCGTTACATAAGTTTTACTGGGCACTCAGACGTTCGTAACGGCCCTTTCTCTCCGGATTTCCTCGGCGTCACGACAGTCTGGATACTTGTAAAACTAGTGCATTAAAAATTCCGCGTGAATCATACTGCTCTGACGCAGGTGGGTACCAATACACATACGAATGTCATGTAGACCATCTGTCACCCACAAAACTTATGACAGGTTATTTTGTGTTCCCGGACATGGTGGGAAAAATTTTATGGAGGTCGAATTTCCTGTAGGATAGTGCAACAGAAAATGTTTAGGATAATATATGTACTTGATTGGTTCTTGGGCTGGTAACCGAACTGCAAGTCTGTCGTGCAGAACATGAGGTCACTGGACCTGACTTTAATTATCTGTGAGTTACGTATACAGAGATAACGCAGTGAATCCTTTACCACTACATTTTGTTCCGTAAAAGGAAAAAAAATTTGAATCAGCATTCCATTAATCTGCCAACGTGACAACGAAAGAGGGTGATTATTACTTACAGTTTCAAAAATTTTGAAAATTCCTAGCCGCTGTAGGAGTGTAACAGGATACCGTGAGAAACTGACTTCAGAGTGCGACAGTGGAGGCTTCAGAGAAACAAGGATAATAATTTGTGTTTTATTTTGAGTCAAATTTAGCTGTGTTAGTCCTACCAACCGTAACAAAATCGATAGAATTGGCTACGAGATGTAGCCTTTGTGTATGGTTTGCGTACAGGTTTATATTGCTGATGTCATGATACGAGTAGTAGTTTCTGGAGGTCTGCGATATGCATTAAAAATAACTTCCGAAAATTCAACTCTGTATAATTTCAAGTACCGGTAGTGACTACAGAGTTTGCAGTTGATCTTAGCAGTGATTTGCGGTGGGTAAAGGTGAGGGTACTTTTTTGTGACCAGTAACGGATGTCTTCCAGTTAAAAATGTATTTGGTTGAAATGCAGTCGTGTTTCGTGCGTGTGAGGTAATAAACTTACACTACTTTTATAGCGTTGTGTGTGGTTAGGACTGTGCATGAATTTGACTTTAGGCTTCTAACAGACAAAAAACTACTTCGTGCAGTGATGGAGACCCGTGCTTTTGGCAGGATATACACGTTTTAACCTTTTAAAGCCTAGCGGTAACTTTACATAAGACCAGGTTTAACATTAAAAAATTCTACGGGGTGCCCACATTGCGTTTATGTGTTTTGTACGGATCTCAGAACAGACAGCAACTTTTGCCTTATAAACCATTAAGGGACTGGTTTTTATAACCGAAGTGGAGAGTGTTTACAGCGCGGTACGTACTGAGTCCTTATATAAAACAGATAGGCTTCGTACTTAAAGGGTTAACCCGACCCTCGTCGCGAACGTCAAGGGACTCTACCGAAGCTGTGCTGGTCAACTGCATTCTCTTTGGTAAGGAATATCAATTAACGAGAAATATCTTAATATGCACTTAGCAGATTCTAACAGCTTATACTATGCTTCGAACGATTACAGTCTTCTGGTATAGGACACTGTTCTAATTGACAATTTGTTAGTGAAGTTTCGGATGAGGTTACTGTCTGGTCAGTCGATAGTACTTTTTTCAATGAACACAACACCACACCACTTATACAGGTATATAAATCACCAACTTAAGCCTTTCATACGCCGTGTCATATATTACAATATACGCGTTTCGGCTTCGCTGAGCGACCATCAGAGTTGTCGAGCAAATGTTCTTGAAATATTAAAATTAAATTTCGAATGGATTTGTCATAATTAGGTATTCGGTACTAATGAATTAAAACATGTGTACATCTGCCTTGCTGGGAGAGAGACATGAGGAAATATCAATGTGAAGCTTAATGCTTTAACAGATAACATGTACCGACCAACGTCAGGATGTCAAACATGCAAGTATTTGGCTGCGCCTCTAGAAGCTCGTTTCTCGGACTATTGGACGTTACCACGCGTTGCTTTCGCCTTGTCCATTTTCTTTAAACAGAAACTGCATATGAAGGATATCGATGCTGTCAGAGCATTGAAAACAATTTTTCCTGCAAAAATTCTGGGCATGAGCAACATACATTCAATTCACAGAATATATGCCACTGAAAATCACTGAGCTGCATTATTAATGTGGTGAAACAGCAATCACACTTATCGGCTTTATCAAAGATTTCCTCATTTTCTCAACGGAAATTCGCATAGTAGACATCTAGTGGAATACACTACAACCAGTGACGTCTCCTGTATGCTTACCATTCACAATCCGTCTTCCCATCTTATTGTATGCTATACAGTTTCTTCACATAAAACAGCGTCTTGAAGTGAACTAACTATAAATCTATGTAGTCTTTATGAACTTACGCACTGTATCTTTTCAACTTACCGTACACCCAAGTAAGAAGCTTAGCAGATAAGATACAAATATACAAGCCGTACAGTGCTGCAAGGTGCAACAAGAGTAATCCAATTGCATTTTGCCACACAATCCGGCTTTTCACTGCACGTTTTGTTGTTTGTTCTATGTGTTTATCAGGTTTTTTTACTGAAGTTCTTTGCATGGCCAACAATTGTTTCTGAAGCGACTGTATTCCTGGCGTCTTGTTAAATGCGCGTAGATGTCTGGCTCGGTTCCTTATATAGACCTCAGCGACAGCATTAGCAATAGAACAGAGGGATGGAAGTCGTATGGCTCATCAACTTCCCGTGCGTTTCTCACGTCGTATTATTTAAAACCGGAACTGAATTAAATTCTCTCCTGGATGAAGACGTGTGGCAGTCTAAATTTGTGATGTCTGCAATATTCATAATTATTGCTGATCCTGAGGATGGAGAAAGCAGGTTCCTCCTGAAGGTCGGCGCATGCCTACCAGTTTGTATGGTGTTATAACCGAGAAGGCAGTAATCTTCTACTTACAGCGATGAATTGTGCATTTCTTTTCACAGGTAAGCCTTCTGTAAACATCTGACAAGAACGTGTACACGGCGATTATGCATTCTTTTCACTTGTGCGTGTATCTAAATACAGTAGATCCCGGTTATAACAACATCGGTTTATACGACACCTCGCCTATTAAGTCAGTATTTCTGTGGTACCAATTAATTCGTCACTGTTAACCGTAACATTATACTCCTCGGTTATAACGACATTCGTTTATAACGACAAAATATTCAGTCCCTTTCATGACGTTATAACTGAGATCAACTGTAATTTTTCATGAATTAATTTTCTCCTTTCTTCGTCACAGTCATAAAACACGGAACGAAGTTCCGTGAAATTAAGTTTTGATGACGCACACTGAGAATAGTAGGCCACATTTAATTTTGTTCTATGTCATTTTTATATAACCTTTTAATTTGCGCAGAAAACTCTTATGTGAAAATGTTTATTGCGCCTACGTGACGTAAAACTTAGATTACTGTAAGACTGCAACGTTTACTTGTAACACTTAATGCACATGGCGAATATTTATCTAAACGCAAGGAAAAGATCTTTCATGACTTCGAAGTGCGGTTCGCTTTGTGACATTAACGTTGTGTGTGACATAATAGAGCTCTGTCTACAATACATGAAAGACAAGAGTAGTGCGGTATGTCGCAAACCACAGCGAGATAAGTCCTCATCAAGTACAGTAATGGCCATTATATTTTTAAATTGATACTCTCTGTGGCAGAAAAATTAAATTCAAAATCTTTCAATGCTTGTACATGTGAAAGTTAAAATTGTATAATTATCTCTCAATACGTTGCATTCCTTTATATAATGTCAAATTAATGTATATGTATGTATAGATATATTTATATATTCCTTGCACATGTATGGTTAAATAACAATATGGCACGTAGCATTAATAAATAAATGTGTCAGAGGAATATGTAAAGTGTGTATATTTTTTATTAATATAAAATGTTTGATGTGCCTAACCAACACGCCATGCATACGTATGTTGGAGTGTACATAAAGGTCCTGTTCGCGTGGGAATGGAAGTGGACTTGTACTGACGTATCACATAAGGAGTATTGCTCTCCACGTTTTGCATACAATGATAATGTTACGGGTGCAATGACATTTCATATGAATATGAATATTTATTTGTTGGATGCCAACTTTAAGTCTGTATTTCTCCTATCTATTTCTGAACCCTGCCGAACCCAGTGGCCGCGCCGTCTAAGGCATGGTTCTGCGGCCACTCGCTTGCTGAGATTGAGGGTTTTAATTCAACCTGGGGCAATACCGTCTGTCTCTTGTGAGTGTTGCGTGTGTTGTCAGGTCGAGGCCTGTGTGTCGGGCTGATCACTCGTCCAGAGGAGTCCTACCGAGTATGGTGTGTTTGAGTGTGATCGTGAATCCTCGGCAGTGGGGAAGGCCTGGCTCAATAGGGGCTGTCGAGCCATGGGAAAAGAAAAATTTCGGAACTCTTCGTGGCACCTTATTCATTTTTCAGCCCCACTTACATAATAAATTTCGTAGTTTCTGAGTTCTGTGTTCTTAGTGCAGATTCTTTCTTATATACTATTTGTATTTTACTGCTAACAGTTCAGAAGTTTGCTTTTCAAATTTATGTTTTCGTACATTTTTGTAACAAGTATACGTAATTAAACTAAGAACTAGGGAGTTGAGGGCATTGGGAGGGGAATGTAAGGGGAAATGTGTCCCCTTTGCGGAGAGGAAGAGAATGAGAGTTCCTAGACAAAAACAAAAAGAAACACAGGACCTTTTCTACAGCGGTGGACCATACATGGAATGACTTGAAATATTAGCGTGTATGAACGTGTATCACGCAGCCGGCCGCTTAATTGAGCAAGACGCAACGATAGAGAATGAGGCTTCTGTAGGATCGTAATTGATTACTTAAAGATTGGGGGACACGACATACCCTATATCATGCGTGCGAGAATACAGGGGATCTACGCCCATTTTCAGTTGGAACATCTGAAAGCAAGATTCAACTAAAACGAAACTGGAAATCCATTGAGGGGATTAAAAATAAGAGTTCATGCACCTTTCTGCTCACGATAAATTGACAGCTAAATACAGTAGACTACAGGGAAGACAGCTTCCATATATGACGCGGTATGTCTATTCTGTGCTTGATAACGTTGAAAGAAATATCCACTTTGATGTTATTCTCCCATCTACGCTTGTGTCTTCCAAAATGTCTCTTGCAATCAGGGTTTGACGCTACCTGTATGCATTCTTTTCTCTTCCCACTTGTGCCACCGGTTTCGCCAGTATTATCCCGCTTGATTTGATCTCCCTAGCAATATTTGGCAAGGAGTAGAATCATGACGTTCCTCAGTATGTCGTTTTCTACTGCTACCTCTAAGGTCGACAGATTGTCTTCAGCATTATAATCTTCACCAAATTGAACCTGTTTTCGTTCCTTAATGTGAGACAGCACGTTCCACACCCTTATGAAACAACCGGAAAAACTGTAGTTTTGTATGGCTCTAATATTTATTTTGTGGTAGCAAACAGGAGGAAAAGATTTTGCACCGAAAATACCAGTCATCCACCTAGTTTATTTGTTCTCAATACCTTTGTGAGTTCAATTTTCGTTTGTTGCTTTTCCGGAGATTTTAAAACCTGTCAAACCTTCAATTAATATAGTTTTTCGTTGTGATTTTGTCAAACATTCTTTTGACGAGACAAAAACTTGTAGTTAATTGAATCAGTATCTGCCTGTAGACCACGTTCCTCATGGTGATGACTGATAAAGTTCATGTGTTTTTATTCATACTGATTGTGCTTCTGCGTAGTAATCCTGCTATTGTTGGATGGTGGGAACTACCGACGGACTCACAGCAGTGGCAACATATAAAAACGCTTTGAACAGGCAATAGAATCTATCTCTTACAAGCCTTTTGATTGTATAACTTTCAGTCACGTTAGTAAATTTAAATTTACGCAACAAATGGAAGCCAATGAACTTGTCTGTTAAGGCTGGTTCACATTAGGCCATTTGCGTTGAGTTAACCAACGGATAACACTAAACTTGTCTTCAGATTTTGGTCGAATTTGGATGCTAGTAGAGTGAAGTCTGTGCCGAATGTTTAGGTGAGAAACGGTCCCAGCAGATGCTGTGCATGCTGGTGTGCAGTGCGTTGCTGCCGAACAAAAACGGCATGAATATGCTGCTTAATTTTCTGTAAAATGTTATTTGCCGTGGCACAAAAAATAATAGGAGCAAAATAATTAAGACTCGAGTGCAAGTATCAGTCAAGTTAAAAAAAATTATTTTATGCGGACTTACCGTAGTTAGGTGGGATGTGCATTAGACCTTCTTTGTGAGGGGTTAGTAGTGGGGATTGGGTGTCTATTAAACAAGGGTACGTGTGAAAGTGTCTTTAAAACCCCGCAGTCATACCCTCTATTATAAAGGTTTTTTATACAAAATGTTTGCGTCAGGAATGTAGTACGTTGTGCTTATAAATTTATAGTATATGAATTGTCACAGGAAATAGAAATAATAACGTCAAAATTTCCACACGGCCACCACCTCTTGACCCGACTGTAGGCCACATATGTCCAAGGGGCTGAACTGTTCTGTAGGTGCTCTGAGAATTTCACGGAATGTGCCCCTATTTTCGATATCGTGCTTCTTTGAAAATCACCAAAGCTAACCATTACTTGCCTTAAATTCCCTCGTAAATCATTTGTTACTACGAGTTGCATTTAACAATAATGTTTTACACTTCCACAGGCGACTTCACTGGCCTTTCCTTTCCGGTTCTCAGTAGTGTACAGATCGTCATTACACGTAGTGTTCACGATCTGTATATGCACACATTCAGAACTAAGAATCACATATCTCTAGATAATTTCGTGATTAATGCACTATTATCTTCACATAATTTCAATGCTATTGCCATGCATTACTTCCAATTCGGAAGCCTTGATTACAGGTTTTGGCAGGGGTGCCACTTCGGAAATTCCGTAATACACGTGAATATTGCCGCTTAAATCTAGGCTACTGAATGTAATTTTACAGTAAACTGTGTTGAGAGTAAAATTAAAATTTTAGTACGTTCCTAAGTAAATGACTGACTAGAAAACTAAGTAAAAAAAGCTAATTAGAAACAAACGAAGCAACTATCTAGCCAACTAACTTTGTCTTGGATATAATGTCGCTTCTCTTCACGAAATTTTTCTCAGCGTCCTTTTGCGTGCCCCCGCTTATGGTCATGTATTTACCTTACGCTATTCTGGAACACCGTCGGCCTGTGTACAAGCCCAGATGTAAGAGATCAATTTTTCACCTACGTAAAACCATAAGAAAAATTATATTGTTCTTTGTGTTTTAATATTCATGTCTTTATAGGGAGTAAACAAAATGTCCGAAGAATTTGAACTAAATTGTTGCTAATATTTTCGGAATTTAGTTTTTCTTCACTTATCTTCTGTTTCGAGTTTAATTTTTAGTGTCTTTCCCTAATATTTGAAGTCTGCCACGTATTCAAAGAGTTATATATCCACCTTATGTCTTGAGACATCTGTTGACGAGACGTGAACGTGTTCTTATTTTTCTCTTCACTTACGTAAGACCAACCTCCTTATTAGCCATTTATGTTAATCACTGTCACGTCACACATTTGCTTGACTTGTGAGAAAATCGGATGAATAGAGACTAATGACAAGAACTGTCTTAAAAAAACATTTTTCTCAAAAATGTTTATTAACTGAAAGTCAGAGAAGAGATGAGTTCATTCGTTGGCGGTAACGAAGTTATGTATTACATTCATTGTGGTGGTGAACATTAATAATGGTGGTATACATTATATGTTACCTTGTAAGGTTTCTGCGTTAGAATTGAAAGTTCTGTTATTTTGACAAGTCTGTACGTTGTCAGTGGAATCCACCTCTTGCACGACCACGGAATAACTGCCATCGCCGAATTTCTTGACCCATTTTTTGACCAAACGTTGGGGAGTTTCTTTGAGATCATACGCCCAGCCAATTCTCTTCATTAATTCTATGACTGCAGTGCTGATATCGTGTTCGTGCCCATACTCCGACGCACGGTAGTCTGACGGAAATACGTGGTGAAAGTTATGCCAACCTTCTCCTCCTGTTACAGTCGATACAAATTTGTTCTCCACAGCCTTGATTTTGCTGCAGCAGAGAAGAAGAAACAGAAACATTGAAAGTCACTCTCACTGTAACGCTATGGTATTTGCTATTATATTTCTCAGAGTTTTTCTCAGGGTTTTGGGCTACCCTTAATCGTATGAATGATCTCTCCGGCAGTGATTAATGAACTGGACATGTAAGAGGTTTTACGCATATTCTGTGTTTGTTGTAAATAAACTCTTTGTTAATGGGCACGTAATTATTTGTATTAGACACAATTTTACTAGGATAAATACAATTCCAGCAGCTGTGAATGCGTACTGTTTCTTTCTGCTGACACCTTCCACCCTTGCTCTTTGAAAGATAGTAATTAATAACAAGCTTATGCCTATTGCAAAGTGCAATTTACTTCATGGCAGCTTGTCCAAGATGTGTAAAGTTGGGAAAAGATCGTAAATAATTTTGTCTAATGTCAAACATTCAGTTGTGGAGAAACTTAGTTACAGTCGTGCAGCAGCAACTTCTTGAACACGGGGATTCGTGTTAGATATTTTGTGATTTTGGCCAGACCGTACTGTGCCTGCCTGAAGAATATTTTAAGCAACTGAATGACGTATAAAGTCAAGCACTTAGTACTAGTCAAAATTCCTTTACGTTAACTTTATTGCCTACAAGAGTCTGTAAAGAAGAGTACTTTTATGAACTGCGGGCGGAATGATTGACATTTAAATTGAGAGGCGTATTTTAAAATAAGCTGAAGATGTTTTCCTCATCAACCTCCCCATTCGTCAGTACAGAATCGTTCCTTGTTCAGTACCAATAATTTCTGTATTTGAAAGAGTATTTTTAAGTAAAATACGGATTAAAGAATAGCTAATTAACGTATGATAGGTAGGCCTGTATATGTCTGATGACTGGACCATTTCGCCGGAGAGGAGCTTAATGTTCAAAATCATATATAAAATAATAATGGAGAGCAACATTACTTACACGTTGTAAGGTCTGGTTCCATAAAGGTGGGCTGCACTGTTAACAAGCCATGTGATATTGTATAGGAAGACAGTGCGCAAAACGTAAACACCCAAAACGGACACCCGCAGTGATTCGCCCCACAGAAGACAGGGCAACGCAGTGATGAGAATATTGGCTATTCCGTACAACAGATAGTAATACCTGAAAAGTGATAAGGGTCTGAAGTAACTTGCTTTCTCGGAACTCCATACTGCAGGTCAGATTCCAGCTCCGGTCGCCTACGTTTTCAGAGAAGTATGCCAAAACCTATTACACATGAATATGAGTAACTAACTTGGATTCTGAGAAAAATGCCTCCGATATTCCTTAACGGACCAAATAGGCTACATTAGCCGAAATCTGCGTGCAAGAATACGGTGATGTTACACGTAATTTCAATATTCACAATCTGTGATGGTGTAAATGTACAAGAAAAATTTACGTGCAGTACTGGATAACGAATTAGTATACTGCAATACGACTGTGTTTCTTTTTGAAGATTTGATAAAGTGTTGAAAAATCTGTGCAAGGCAGATTCAATAGGTTTTCTATTTCGATCGAATATGCAGAGAATATATTTTTGTTCTAAGACACTGATAATTCGAGATGAGAAGTCCTCACAGCAATGTTTATGAAGACTCCTGTGTTCTTGAAGTGATCAAGGTTTAGCATGGAGGCAGTATGCTACTCCGGAACACCTCTAACACCTTGCCTTCCGACACGACGCGTTATCCCAAAAAACCTGAACCGCGATTGTGAAGTTGCTGTTTTTGTATGCCGATGAAGCTAGGGCTGAGCAAACTCACTCATCTTCTCGTCGGCGATGAGTGGAAAATTAAGGCAGACGAGTGAAAAAATCATTAAGTTTATTTGTTCAGCTTCTGTCCGTATGTTTTACCTTATTTATTCACATATCATGTGGAAGAGCGAATTTGAATATTAAATGGTATCTTGTGTACGTATATATTGAAATACAAGTGACAGGAGTTTGTGTGTTTTACGATATGTGTTGGTAAGTAGGCTGATGCGGAAAAAATACAACGGCGTGGATAGACGCTGTTTGTCTTCTGGATAAATTTTTGAGTATTGGAACTGTTTTCTTGTTTTGATGGTGAAACTTAACTGCGTTTGTTGACTCCTATCGATGAGAATCATTATAGGACTGGCAATTAAAAGACTTTTTTTTTAAAATCCATGTGCCTAATTTGCTTATTCTTAACCTGCGTGTATTTGGAAGAAGAAATTTGGCAAATTTGAATGATTTGAGTGCCATTAAGATTTTTCCGTCCAAGTTGTCTACTGTCACTGCTTTGAATATCACGAGGGCTGTCATAAGAGAACGCAATTTTATCATTTTGGTGGCCGTCTTCACGATAAAAACAGATGGACACATTTCTTCCGATTTCTGTCGTAATGGAAATGTTAACTTACTTTTTCTGGAACCTTACAATCGGATCTGCCTCGAGATCGGAGAGGTCTATTGTTTTTCCTTTTGCAATAACGTCAGGGTGTTTTCGCACCATGAGCCAGCCGCAGTGCGAGAAGAAGAATCCTCTAGTGGCGTTGTGAGGGTCGGCGTCGGTATCCGTGTATTTGTGGTGCTGGCGGTGATCACGTACCCAGATATACAAAGAGTTCTGGGAAGACGGACAGACACATAGAAATTATGCGTTTGTCTATTAATTTTAACACTGTATATTTTAGTTTTAACTGTAACCTTGATGTACGTGCTAATGGTATGTGTCGAAACCCGTGAGAATGACCTCAGTATTGGAACCTAATCGTCCTGAAGGACCGAATGACAATATATTAGCATATGCGTGATTGTTGCTTAATGACTGATTGCTAAGTAAGCTGACATTTATAATATCTGCACTTTCTCATTTCTTTATGTTGCGCAACGGGATGTAAGGAGCCATATGGATAAGCTTACATATTTTATGAAGCTGAGTTTCCTAAAGTGTGGGGGTAATGATAAGAGAAAGAATTTGTCTGATTTTCTGACTTATTCTGTCTTAAAATTAGCAGCAACGATTCATCATCAGAGATTCTGGTTTCCTTTTTCCGTGGAATATTTTGTGACTTCTGTTACTTCTCCTACTGGTACGTTCCTTTTCTCATGTTCCCTGTTGAAAGAACTTACATTACTTTCTCTTGCGCTATCTTCAGAAGGAGTAATGAAACAAATTAGACTAAATATGCTTTAGGTACATGAATTTAGGATTATTTCAATATTCCTTTGAATTTTGCTTCAGATCTAAAAACATTTTTCCCTCAGCAATAATTTATTAATATCCAACAACTTATTCAATGCCTATGTAGGTCTATTTCGTGGTTTAGGATAGACCAGCTCAGTATACGAGTATTGTGAATACAACAGAATACTTTATTCTAATTTATTTTTCTCCAACATATTCCTTTATCAGGAGAACTACATAAAACACTCGTGTATGGTACCTATATATTGCAATTATTGCAAATTGAATTGGTGTATTTAATGTACGCGATATTGTTATGCTTTCAACCATGCAACTTTTAGAGGCTTATTTCTTCATCAGTAGACCTACAAGTTCTAGTAATTACAAAGTCAGTCCCAGACACCTTGTGTTAAATTTAATATTACTTCCAAGAAATGTGAAGAAATTCAAGCCTTAATTGTTCAGTTTTCTGATTTAAGTCATAACACAGTGTTATCATTAACAGACTTCTACTTACGTTCATATTACAACAGCGAAACCTTTGGGTATTCGCGCTGCACTTACCTGTCCTGTTGCGGTGAACATTGTTGCCAATAGACACCGTAAGACGAAGTTGGCTTTGAAGGACCGATGCGAGAAGTATCTATGAGCACCAATCGTGACACCTAAGCCAATCATGACGTGTAACACACCACCTGTCAACATTAAAGCACTCAGATATTGTCTTCGAGTTCACATTCTTGCTTTCGTCTGTATTTTGAAATTAGAGAGCAAACTGATTTCCATATATCTGGGGGGCGAGGAAGGGTGACGTCGTGCATAGGAGTCGTCAAATAGTGTACTGACGGGATATTTTGCTAGCCTTATTGCATGGCGTATGGTGTCAGTGGAGACATTCACACTTCCTTAGCTGGCAGGAAATTGCCTGCGATGAGATTAAACAAAGATATGTTACCGTATTCTTGAAAGACATCCTTTGGACAAAAGAAATGGTAGAGGATATCTGTCGAAAATTGTATATTTGTGCAGCGGGTGAACGAATTCCACGCTTGGGGGGGGCGGGGGGGGGGGCGGAGAGAGTTTCTTACGTACAAACGCTGGAAATTAGACCAGGCCCTGAAGTAAGTGAACGAAATTCACATTATATTCATTTAAAATTTAATTTTGATATTATTTTTCCAACTCCAGTACCCAAAGAGTTTTCGAGCAAATCGCTTGTAAGCATTTCTAAACTCTTATACAAGACTCTTGATAATTTAACTGATATACATTATCAGTGAAAGCAGAAGATATATCAAGTACGCCACTGGAATAACGGGGTAGACTGTTCATCCTGTGCCCACTCCATTTTCAGTTATTTCGCTTAGAAACTTCAACACTGACTTTCGACAGTGCAGTGGACTGTAGGGAAGAGAGGGCCTCTGCCTAGCGCGAGTGTACAGGAGATTCGTCTGAACGACGGAAGAACATGTAGCCTCTTAGCATTAAATTTGAATACTAAAGAAGCCTAATGTAAGACAAAGAAAAATTGTAAAAGCTACTGAAGTTGTTATATGTAAAGATTTAAAAGAATCCTCTTTGTAGAAACACCCAAAATATTTCGTCAGTGTCCGAACTAAGCACACATCTGCGGACTGTTCTGGATCTTGGTGAAAGCGTTACCAATAACGGCGAGTTAATGAATATTTAATGCGAGTTAATGAATACTTAATGCGTCCTGTAATTTAGCGATTCTGAATTCGTTTTTTATCTCTCCACTGCGCTAGTGATTTTGACTTCTCGCTTCCTGTCTTTTGTCTCTGTAGGCGTTTGATCCTTAACGTTTCCTACTAATGGACGTTTTATGTGAAAACAGTTCTTACGCGCACCCAAGTGACAGTTCAGAGTAAACACAGCAAATTGTAACGCACTGACATTCTAACGGCAATGCGCTGCACTTTTACTCGATCTGTTTTCCGAATTTTCGCCGGTTGCTCTGCTTGTGGTTTTTAAGTGCGTTTGAAAAGTCCCGAAAAGCGATTGTTAACTTCGTCATGTGTCCGTCTGTCCATCCGCATGAAACAACTTTACTACCACAGGACGCACTTTCGTGAAATATTTATATTGGGTACTTTATTAAAATCTGTCGAGAAATTCCAAGTTTCCTTAAAATTGGACAAAACTATAAGACAATTTACGTGAATACGTAAGTAATTTATGATAATACCTCGCTGAATTTTCCCTGAAAGGAGAAACGTTTCAGAAAAAGGGTATAGGAAATATCAAAATACACCTCTCTTGTCAAATACTTTTTCCCCGAAAATCGTCCCGTTTTCAGGATAATTACGAAAAATTACGGCGTAGCCAGACAGGTCACAGATCATCGAACACAATAAGGTGCAAGAAATATTCAGTCTGCATGACGGGTAATTAAGACGAAGTAAGAGATGACAAAATTTACTATTGGCTGCTTGCGACCGGATAAAAATTGCGGTTAAGTTTCATTTTTCGTATTAGATAACTGAGGCAAGATACATAGAGTTACAATATTTCATGTAATCATGTGAACAAATTCCAGGATGTAAAGACCCGTTCGCTCCTAAGTACGTGATACGTAAATTTCATATTTTATTCGATGTTTTTCTCATTTCCTGAACGGCACTATTGCATGGTACGACTGTTCTGAAATACACCACGACTTAGGATTCATCATCTTACTTCTCATCCCTTTCTGGTTTATGTAAATGCTTAATCATGAAGCAGCACTTTGAATAAATTCAACTGACTTAAATTATATAAATTTACAAAATTTATATTCTCAACTTACCATATACCCAAGTTAAGAGTTTGGCAGATGTAATGGAAACATATAATCCGTACAGAGCTGTAAGGTGCAACAACAGAAATCCGGCTGCGTTTTGCCACACAATCTGGCTCTTTATTTCACGCTTTGCTGTTTGTTCTATGGGTGTGTCTAATTTGTGTTGGTAAGTCATTTCTATGACCAATAATTAGCGAAAAATGCTTGTGGTAAAATTATCTCTGATACTACCGAATTCTTGTTTGACGCGTTCTTAAACTGCGTCCAAGTTTCTGATACTCTTTCATATATACCCTTTATCGGCTGAATTAAAAAACTGGAACAATAGAAGAGACTTATGAAAATTTCGAGCTTGACCCACTTCACACGGTTTTCTTACAAGGTCGTTTTATTTCACACACGAAATTTAATTTATTTTGCCGTGATTTAATTACGTGAGATGTATAATATATAGGTATGCAAGACCATACGGCATCACACTGCAGAATACCCTTTTATCTTGCATGTACGCCGATAGCTGTCCAGCTTTCTTCGTATCCCATCAAGAGTTATACAAAAATATTATTCATTTTTGCATGAGGTGGATGGAACTAAGAAGGTGTGGTGAACTCGCTGTGGCCTTTTGTCGCGTTGCTTCGAAGATGCTGAATGAATTTCTATGAAATTAGGTGCAGAGGATACACAATGATTGTGACAGAATGAATTTAATCTTGTTTCGTGTCACTGCTACGTATGATAATTTTTAGTCTCTTTCAACATTATTTGTTTCCCTTTTATTTCTGTGGCAATGCGAATCAGGCCTCTCATTACGGTGTTCTATAGATGCGAAATTTTAGAGCTATTAAACTGTGAGTGTCCTAATTTAGTAACCTTTAAATTCCGTCGAGTCACGAAGAATTTATAAATAATTCTGGTCTTCTGGGGAATTATGTTGTGTTGCGAGGTTAGGAAACATGAGATATCTCTAAATGTTAATTGTTTTTTGCTTAAACGCGCAGATTTTCCGTGGACAAATATGGCTGTTGTAAACAATAGCGTACCAGCCTGAAGAATCAAGAATGATAGTAAATTTCTGGTTGTATGAATACGTTCCGTATGTTTTGTTTTCCTGGGTAGTAAAACTGCAATGTAACGCAGATACTGTATCAGTTTCCGCTCATATGTTACCACTCCCGATTTCAGTTTCCTAGTCATCGTTTATCCCTCCTGAAAACGCGTCTCATACTGAATGTTTAATGTTCTCTGTTCTTCTACCGTACGCCGTGATATAGTCCTAAGATCATCTTGATTGCTCTTGAATTCCGAGCTCTTGATCTGTATCTGTCACAGTGAGACTGTCTGCAATCAGGCCGTCCCTCAGACTGCTACAGTCTGTTCGTTTTTTTCGACTTCACCTCTTGTATGACTAAAGCCACAGGCCTTCAGATGATTGCCAAAGCTTCCGTGTATCACATCGTGAGAGTCGTCACATTTTAATGACCTCATCTAGTGTTATTTTTGTTAGTAAAGCAAGCAATTCCTATACAGACCTGGACAGGCCCTGAGGGCTTTAGGAGGCTCCCAGAATTTCTAGACAGTCGGCACATGAAGGTGGCAAAGTTGTCAGCCCGACGCACCGGCCGCTTTATCCCCCCCCCCCTCAAGGGGAGGTTGAGTCGAACCCAGTGCCATAGTATGTCCAGAAGGATTAATTCGATAAAATATCTCAATAACCCCATGGGGAATCGAACCCGCGACCTATCGCAGTGCCTCAACCAACTGCATCCCGCGTATCCCAGTCCTATGTATGTTACAATTTAAAATCATGTTTGGCACGAAAAATTTTGGTATTATGTCCATGGAAATCACTTTTTGAAAATGTTGTGCTTCCCTGCGTAAAACCAGACTTTTACCTTAAGCGTCTGTTTTCGGCATATATTTATGTGTAAAGCTGTGCGTGTCTTGGATTATGGTCATAATCTATTCTGCCCATTTAATAATCGGGAATGTGTGATAATTGTGTACGATGTAGGGCGCACTAAATTGGGAACACTGCTTCCAAGGTTTCTGCATACAATGCTGATATTATTGGATACATTTCGTTTGCAGCGACACAAAGAAAGAAAACCATCGATTGTAAAACATTAGACCATACATAGCGTGGTTAGGTGGCACAGTGTATGAATATGTATCAAGCAGTGGGCTACTTGGTGCAGTAAATCATAACAATGAGACATAGGGCTTCTGTAAGGTCGTTCTTAATTACTTCATATTGAGGACGCGATGTATCGTGCATGGGAGGAGGCAAGAAATACATGCTTATTTGCAGGTTGACAACCTGTGAGGAAAACGGAACCACTGGGATGGCAGTGAGGCATATTCGTTTCAACGGGAACGAAATAGGATTGGCTGTTCACCGTGACAGTGCATGCGCCTTGTTACATGGCAGGAATTGTTTGGCTGAATCCAGTATGCCGCCTATGAGACAGCTTCGATATATGGTGCCCTGTATCTATTTTATGGTTCCTAAATTAGAAAAAAACATTGAGAACGTAAGAATGGGTGATTTGTAATAACTGAACACAAAGGAATAAAGCCGCTTAGATGATTTCGTACGTTCATTGAATTTGAGAACGCATGCTATCACTGGCAAGGAGAATCGAACATGTGTGCTCCGGTGTGAGGGACACTGAATTTCCATTCCAGTTGGTAAACTATCGGAATTTTCACGATCAAGTCTGGATACACTTGACTAGGACCTGTATGCTTTAGGTTCAAATTCTGTTCAGAGTATTACTTGTCGTAGATGTGCAAACTTCCTTCGTCACAAATACGACGTACCACGTAGCTGCAAATATTCCAAGCCATATAAAGGAGGTACAAATAGCTATGGAAGTGACAAATCTTAGGACTGAGTTTGAAAGATTTTGGTAAACTGTTAATTTAGTTGGATCTGAGCTTCATTTTCAGCCAATTTTTATATCTGAAGGAAATATTTAGACAATGGAAACAAAGTGTACTCTCTATGCGTGTCCCAAACTCAAGCTTTGAACCCGCTGAAGAAATTTAATGAAGCAGAGTGTGAATATTATTCTGTTGGAGGTCACACCTACGCCGTGTTTCTACATTCATAGAGAGACTAATAAAACGTGGCGGATACAGGACCGTGTGAGGCCGGAATTACACTAGCATCACTTAGTCTCCTGAAATGTTACGTAAGAAATGTCTCAGGGAAGGTACAAGAGTTTATAAGATAAGGTTCTTGTACAGCGTGAAATATCGACGTGGTGGAAATGTGATTATTTTCTTTGCCTTTCGGTTTGATCGCAACATCAATGCCCTGTAGTCGTAGGCAGTGAGGTCTGTGATTAGGATAGACACGTCTACATTTGCTGCAGGAAGTATTATTTGTGAGTAAAGAGTTGCAATCTGTCGACGGCGAAACTCTTGAGGTTAATTCCAACAAATATGTCTCGGAGTTTGTGCTTAAAGTAAGGAAGAAAGTGTCCCGTTACATGTCAAACAGGCACTAAGAGCACATAGCTTGTCAACAAAAAACAAAATGTTCGTAAACAGTAGATTTGTTGGACTGGAGATTTATACAACAGGACAGTTGGTTTTACGAGTTTCATGTTCTTGTAGGACACAATTCAGTACCTTTATGTTGCTTGTGCTACTGATGACCAGTAACGAATTTATCACAGCTGGCATCGAGCAGAGGCCTTCTCGAGGAGCTTATAATTCCCCAGACAGTTAAGAAATTCCTCGTTTGCTGTGGAACCCGCAATTTTGTTACCGTGTTCACAATGGTTCTTCGCCGGATTTATCTGGCTCAGGGTTGGATCAAGTCAATGCCCTCGCATACTAGTTCCTTAAAATGCATTTTAATATTTGCTTTCTGCCTAAGCCTGCCTCTTCCAAGCGATTACTTTCCTCGAGATTTACTCACAACATCTCTCTTTCTCCCAGGCATGCCAAATGCCTCGCGCTTCTGATATTCCTTTATTGGGTCATTCTAGTGGTAACTGGTGAGGAACAAAAATCGTGAAGCTTCTCATTATGTAAGAAATCACCAGGCGCGCAATGTTGGTGCTCGACAGGCAAGAACTTCGAAGTGTTTTTTGAAGTAATTCTTTCACCATGTTTCAAGCATATCTGAGAGTTGAAGGAGGTGACCTACAACACCCGCTGTAATGTGCAGTAAGTGGCATTATGTAATGAAGATTGCTAATGTAGGTTGTATGAATACGTCCGCAGATTCTGCGAGGGGGTTCCACTTTCGGCTGAACGCTCAGTATATGTACACACACACACACACACACACACACACACACACACACACACACACAGTATTCACACATACATACACACGCACACATACATACATACATACGTACATGGTAGATTGTATATTATATATGCTTTGAAAAACAAAGACGTATATGCGACAAAAATACTTTCAAAACAATCATTATATTTTCGCACAAGTAACTTCATATTTACCTAAGCCAAATTTGACATATTTTGTACCAGTTGTGTATGTATATAAAAGGCCTACGGAACGGGAGGAGCATCTGTTGTCACTGTCTATGGATGCTCGCACATAATAGCGAAGGTGGGCCCATGTTTAAGACCAGAATTTAATTTCAAATTAGTTTTGTACACACTGAGCACCGAGCTGTCAGCCCCACTGGGTTTGAGCCACGTGCTCAGTTGTCCGATTCCGACTAGTACAAAGCTCTGAGTAACTTGAAGAAAGTTCAGCGTCAGGTTTGTAATAATTACTTCCATTTAAGGTGGAGGCAGCATGTTCAAGCGAAGTGTCGCAGTCTTCCTAAAAATCTACGCTGTGTACAAACCACAGTATCAGAGCCTTACTGGTCCTACATTCGCTTTTCATTATGTCGCTAAAACGTGGTACCGTAATGTGGGTTTGTGCCCCCAGAAAATCATATTGCTGGATGTATCAAATGGAGCAGTAAACAGAATCCTGAGTGTTGGCGATGATCCAGGCTGTGAACATGGGTACATCAGTGTACGTGCCAGGGTACTGCGCGTTGGCGCAGCTGATGCCATTTGAGATAATACCTGCATGTTGTACGAAAAGAACAAGGTTACAAATTATCTGAATGTGTTCTATATGCTGCACACACGTACGTGCGTGTGGGATCTCTTAAACGTCAGGTGCGTTCTGTGCGTTATTTCCTATTAATGTCGTCAGGTTTAAAAACTTTCATGTTCTTAACACTTAGTCGCTTTTAAATTACAGTTTAGAACAAGCATACCTATAATTTCATATCTTCCATATTTGTTCACCAGCTGAAGTGGACCTCCACTGTCTCCCTGAAAGAGTAACGTGCATTACTGTTCCACGCTTTTATAATGACTCTTATTCACGCGCGCGCGCGCGCGCGCGCGCACGCACGCACGCACACACACACACACACACACACACGCACACAAATGGAATTCAGGGGCCTCTACGGAAACCCCGTTATTCAGCTAAGGCTTTTTATTTTAACGTTGAATAAAGGACCAATATTTGTCTATTGTCGTTACCACCTGAAACCTTTACAACTGAATAACTTTTCCGAAATGCCCAGACTGTATGCACGCTGCCGTACTGTACCCTGCGAAGTGTTCCCTTTGAGTGTGCTCAGCGTCCTTTCTTTTCCCAGCAGTGGCGTTCAACCGAACAGAATCGACTTGTTTATAACTAATACATAACATGCAATGCGGCGTTTAAGATTCTGTGCTTCCTTGCAAGAATTTGCTTTTCACATGCATATACACACATTTCAGAAAATATTTCTATAACGCGCTGCAATTAGAAGAACATACCTCAGACTGGCTTACGTAATGAAGGCCGGAACTTACCGTACGGTCCTTTCTGGTAGCATCACGCATGTGCCATACGTTTGCTGCATTTTTAAAACATGTTAGAGATTTAAGATTTGGATGACTTTTTATGTGTTGTAAGATATACGTGACCACCGGGTTTGTGTACGGAGGTTGTCTGCGATTGTGAACAAATGTTAAACGCATGCGAAACATCGCTATTCCGTTACACATTGCTGCTGCTGCTGCTGCTGCTGCTGTATATGGTAAACTGAATGTTGTACGTTACAGTGTAATTTAAGACCAATTTCAGCTTATTGGGAAGGAGAAATAAGCAAGATCAGTTATGTTGGCTTAATGTTAGCACAGTGTGGATTAGGACCCAAATTCTGTTATCTCAAAGATCAGTTTACTTACAATTCAACGTAATTTACTCTTCTGTCAACTGATTCTTTATAAATGGTCCCTTGTTTACTTAGTAATAAATGTGACGGTTTGAAACATTATCTGTCTTTTTAAATTTTAATTTATATTGTTTTAGAATAATGGGATTAGAAATTTTAACGAGGCCACATTTACTTCCGCTGTCCCTGGAATTATGTGCCCTTCCGAGTTAAGATGTACTGTATCACTTCATGTAAAAATAAATAATTATTATTATGCTTTTTAAATTCGCAATACATACGTAAGCATACTCGTTAAAATGAACTTCTCCTAGTTTTGGGGCCCCAGACTGTTAAAACAATGCCAAGAATTGTCCTGAGAGTTCTGATTTCAGGACTGCAGTACAGCCCTTTGTTGTTAGTGGATAAGTAACTACCGGAATGAAGAAACGTTTACAGTCACACTAATTATATTTCGAAGAAAGGGTGGTAATATTGGGGCACTGAAATCTAGTAAAAATAAGAAAACCCTGAGAAAATTTAGGTCCCCTTTGTTCGGGGTGCATAATTCCTCATCTCGTCCCTTTTTTTCCCAAGGGGTCAAAACTAAAGCTTTGTTTGTTTCACGTTTCTCCCCGGAAGTCTCCGCGCGTGACGTTGAGAACTCCCTAAAGAAGCAACTCAAGCTTTCTTCGAGTGTTTGTATGAAAGTCAAAACGAAATTTAATACATATCCCTGCTTTCAAGTTTCTGTCACGGAAGACGACTTTCCTGTCATTCACAGGACAGGTGTGTTGCTTGACGGGTGTGTAAGCGCACCGCTCTGTGATCGTCTTAATCCCGACCAAATATGTATCTAATTCCGATTCACATGTCACAGCTAGTCCCCGTCACCTGGTGCGACCAGTAGTCTGGCTGCCCCTGCATCTGACTTAGTGCACTGACAGGTGAGTCTCATTGCGGGAGGCGCTACACCAGATACTTACTGGATAACTATTGAGACGAAAACGTACGTGATTTTCTCGTGTCTAATACTCATTTTGAAACTACTTTAGAAATATTTTATCAATATGTTAAAGGTCTTAGGACCAAAAAACTGAACTGTTTGATAATGTATTTTTCGTGGATTTTCAAAACATCTGTTTAAATGAGACATGGTCAAGTGACATGTGTTTTGATCCAGATTCTTTCAGTATCTTCCGTTTTGATAGGGTCGGTAGCACTAAATCTAGGGATGGTGGTGGTCTAGTAGCCGTTTCGTCTAGAGTTGGTACTTTTAAACGCAAGTATGATCTACAGTTTTGCGAGGAATACGTTTGGGTCGAAAGTTACACTAACAACGGCCGTAGTTTACTTAGACGCAGACGCATTTTCAAACTTTTTCTGTTTTTGGGGGGTCTTCAGTATCCCTAATTTTGACTGGGAGAGAGTTTTGTCCCTACCAAAATGTTATTTTTATTCAAAATTGAAGGGGGATGCAATTTACACCTCAACCTGCCTCTTGGATCTGACTCAATGCAGAGTGACGGAAAATTCTCTTGACCCAGTTTTTACTACTTTCAATTATGTAAGAACATTCTTTGCTGACGTTGTGTTGTCAAGTCCGGTCCCTGCCATCCGCCTATTGTCTTTGCATTTCCTTTGGATTTACTTAATTCTACGTCATATCATGAGCATGCGTACCATAAATATGCATGAGGAGACTATAGATTGTTATTCGCTTATCTTTATAATTCTGACTGGTCTTGTGTGTATAGTAATAACACAGTAGGTGCTGCAGTAGACACGTTTACCAATGTTATTCTTAAAGCTATGGATTTAGCAGTTCCTCTTGATGTCATTAGAAAGTCCAGATTTCCTCACTGGTTTTCACAGGCGATTCAAGAGAACTAAAAAATAATACTATTATAGTCAGTTTTCCCACTGCCGGAAGCTTGTTAAAATTACAATTAAGTCTGAAAGACTTAATTGGTATAAGAGCAGAGACGATGGTCTAAAAACTCGACCTATCAAATTTTGGAAGTACGTGTCCTCTTTTAGGAAAAATAATTCCTATATTATTCATCTTGATGTATATGAGACGTACCAATGTAGTCGTGCTAGTTGAGGTAGCTGGACCCTTTGTAAAACAAAGTCAATCGGTTTATAATACTTATTCTCCGGTGGGCTGGCACTCTGCTATATTGTCGACTAATTTTCTGCATTTGCCTCCTATTTCCGATTTAGACATTTTTAAGGCTATATAAAGCCTTAGACCCTCTAAGTTTGCCGCACTTGATGGGACATGTGGTTTCATCACAATTTCGGAACTCCTCCCTCTTTAATGCTACTTGTAAAAAGTTTCCTTCTGCTAGATGTGTTTCCGCTGCTAACCATTTGTGCAAAGACGTCGATATCTTTACGAAAACCATTACTTCATTAAAACAGATCCTGCGCTAAACTTTGGCATTTTTTAACCAATTTGTCTGTGTTTTTGAGAGTTTTTAGGGTTTTTGTCGCAGTGGGCCTGGTTCGTTTGTATTTCTTTTTTCCTGACATATTGATTTTTGTCTGTTTAGTGTTTTTTTGTATTTGTGTTGTTTGTATTGTTTGTATTTGTGTCTTTGTCCTGGATTTAAAATAGGCACTCGTTCTGTTAAGCGTGCACCTTAATAAATACCCATTGAAATGAAATTAATTAAACAAAGGTGTCGCGTTATTATATCTCGTTTCCGACTTCAGCAGGTAATCTGAAACATTAAGTGCTGTCAGACTCTTCCAGATTTGCTAATCCTGGTAAAACGTACTGAATGTGTCGGAACTAAATTAGGATTACTTAAGAAGAGCCAAATGTGAAAAGTGCGTGGACAGAATATTGTATAACCTTGTTGGGAATCCTCTCGACGTTTCGGACAGTTCGGCAATCATAATCCCATGAGCTGCATCCAGTGCAAGTTATCGGCTACGAGATCTGCGGAGGTTGAGAAACATGTCAAGGGTTTCTTCAGATTCGATTGTTTGAAAGTCGTGTAACTTACTCGGATTCGAGTCATGAATTAAGAGAACTGACCTGGCAGGTGTCCTTGCCTCCTTGAGGAAGTCCTGCGCAAAATAAAGTTGAGGGCAGCAAGTCGGGAGTGTACTTTGATTTCATGAGGCACTGCGAATGGGTGATGACGGGCAGTTGTACCTGCAGGAGATCGCAGGAACGAAATGGTGAGTGGAACGTCAGCACTCCCCATCCCAGAACAGTCGCTTCACGTCCTCCGAACTGAGTATCCACAGACATGCCTAAAATTGTTTTGAATTAAATTATTTCGTATAGTAGGAAAGAGCATAAAATTGATGAATTATATGAATCAGAGAAAAGTAAGTCGTAATTTTTGTTACCGTTATTTACGAAAAAAGGTAGTATCAGAGACTAAATTATTACAGTAAACGGCCGGGTTATGTCTGAAAGGTTTGCGACGACTAGACGATTAGGCCTGTATGAGTTAGGAACAAAACTGCGAAAATACGGATGATGGCGAGCTCATTTAAACACGAAGATATTTACTGATGAATTTTTCATGTTTCCGTAACGTTTTTCTTAATTTCTCTTAAATTTAGTTTCAGATTAGTATCTCAGGAGGTCTTTGGCTTACTAACAGGGACTGGAATTGAATAGGTCCCGTTTTTTAATGCTCATGATAAGTAATTGGACGAAACCACAGGAATATATAAACACAAATACTCCAGTAAACGGCATTGACAATACTGGGTTAGAAAAACGCAGGAGACCTGCAGGTCCATTTCATGTCACGACAGTTTCAGCGGTGTTATAATGTAAGCCTGAAGTCAACAAATGAAAACTTCTTAAATGCTGCCAAGTTCAAATATCGGGTACGACAATAGAGAATGAAAATTCAGTTCATGAACACTCGTATGAAAGTATGTGAACATAATATTGTAATTATTTACATACAGAGTCTGTCAATAGGCTGCTCACAGCTTACGTACTGGTATGACTACTACCGGGTGGTATACGATGCCGTGTAATCTGGTGGCAAGGTATCGATGTTTCGGAAGAACTTGCTGCCTTGTTCTTGGGGTAGAGGAGGGCTGAATAGTTGGGGCACCAAATTCCTCCAAAACGTTACATTTCACTCTTCTACCCTGGTGGTGGATAAAGAATATAATTTCGCAACGTCAGTACCTTTAATAACACTAATTTACCCTGAAGATATAGGCATTATTTTTCTGCATATCCTTTATGCCTTTCTGCCGGATAACACGGCGTCTTATCTTACAAGACATTCTTCATATTCATCACCTAGAGAATCTCGAATTTTACACACGTACCAGTACTTTGGTGTTGCTTGGTCGGCATCAATCTTCCCCAGCAGAGTTCCGCAGAACAACGTTAGAGGATCCTCAGAAACCGTGGAATAAATAAATAAATAAATAAATAAATAAATAAATAAATAAGTTGAAACACTGGAAACTTTGCCAGTATCCCGCGAAATGTGGCGGAGATTTTTGTCCCCCTATTGGTCATTCTAGACTAACCTCCGTGTGCTACCAGCTGCCTCTTTGTTTTGTTCTGGCCAGGTCGTATTTAAGGTTATACTTAGTTGTCTTGTGTCTATGCCAGTTTCGTTTTGTTACCGAGCCGTCTCATCAGTGGCGACAGAAAAGTTCCTTGCCATCAGCTTCTTCTGGTGTGGCAACTTCTGCGTGCTTAGGACTTCCTTGGGATATGAAAAAATTATGTTGTTTCGTACATGGAAAACAAAAGTTTGGGAAACACCGATCTAGATGGAACTCTTACCCCACTGCGGAAGACAGATGGGTCTGACAACTTCGTTAAATGTGATTTTCATATTTAGCTTCAGGAGCATTATGTCATAGGCGTAGTTGGTAGCGTTGAACTGAGGATGCGCTATAATCTTTTCGACAGAAAAAATAACAGTTTTGTTGTCAGGCTGGCAGTGGTTGTGTTCTCCAACTACTACTTTGATCTCCTCCTGGCGATACCTGTAAAGACAGAGTACGATATGAGTATGAATATACAACAGCATAGCAACATATTACTCCGTTTCTTTCCTAAAAATTGCCAGGAATCCGTATGTGGGAGAGAAGGTGCAGTCCCACGCATTCTTAATGTCTCTACATGCTAAGTGTGATCGGTCAGCTTTACGGGCCGATTTGTAACCGGGAAGGAGACTTATTTAAGATACAATTTCAGCAGGATGGTAGGCGAGTTTCAGAGTCGGTCTCGAGGAAGCACGCTGCTGTCGACGAAGTGAAAATATTTAAAAATGACTTGGTGGGCGTTTAAACTTTGGCACTTCAGTTGTGAAAAACTCAAATTTTACGTTAGCCGAAAAAGATAAAATCACAAGTTAAACGGCTCTTCATGGGATATAAAACAGAGACTGTGCAGCGCTTTTTAAAAATGTAGTACACTGTATATTGCCTGAATATATAAAATAAATTTCTTGAAGTCACGAAGTATATAAGTAAAACTGCAGAGGGATATGTACTTTCTCTCGGTTATTTCTTTAGTTATATCATATTTATAACGTCCTTCTACTGGCACGAATTAGGAAGATATGGCACAACAATTTTGGAACTTAAAAACACAGGACAGTAGTTTAGCGACTTACATGGTCTCTAACATATCGCGAGTCAGGTTCGTGTACGGTGTTATGGAAAGCTTTGCGAATATCGGAGGAGGCCATGCAGACAGCACGCTGCCAATTTTCTGCCTACAGCATGATCTGCCTTTGTCCAGACCAGCTTCCCGAAGTTCCGATCTCCTGCTTCTCTGGAGGACTCAAATTCTGAATAACTCTTTATAGACACGGGAAATTAAGGACGTGTGACGTAGCGAATTAGAAATATTCACGTACTTTTATCTTCTGCGATTATTGTAATAAATATCTCAAGGACTTCAGTGGGGTAATTGGGCAGTGAACCTTGGCTTATTTCTCGTTCACCATGAACTTCCGCTAATGCGTTCGTATAATTGTAAACTTACGTCGTACCAGTGTCTTGCAATAATTTAAATTACATTTTTATCTTCGCTCAGGTAAGCAAAAAGGGGTGTCAGAATGAACAGTGCATAATTTTCGGAATTTATTGTTTCTACACACACACACACATGCACACGCGCCCACAGGCACATATGCACAAACACAGTGTCTCTCTTTCTCACTGACATGTCACGTATTTGATCTAATAATTCTGTAAATTAGAGTTCCTTTTAGCTGTGTGCTCATGTCAATCCCTCAAGGGACTGTTTACATCTCTCACACACATCTATTGCGTGGTACAAGATATCGAAACACAATTATTTACAACAATTTTAGATGCTGTTTTATACACAGTTACTTGATGTATATACTCCCCGCTGATTCTCTAATGATTGAAACCTGTCGGAGTTGTTATTTTAATATAAATAATAATAAAAAAGCATGCATTTAATTGGTTCTTGTAACATGTTACTTATTAATCAATGCACAGAATAAGGAATATGAAAAAGAATAATACCTGTATATTTGTGAAAAATAGTTTTCACACACACACACACACACACATACACACCCACACACCCACTCACCCCCATCAACACCCTCCCACCAACCCCGCCACCTCCCACACACACACAACAGCGCGCACGAAGTCAGGCAAAATAGAACATTCGAACATTTAGGCGTTAAACTACGAATGTGAGGTATGAGTCAGTGTAGCTTAACAAATCAGATTTCGATATTTTGCTCTATAACGAATGTGATGGAGGTTATTTGGGCTTATCTTCCCTATATAGACCTACGGTGTGTGTATATATATAATGTATGCACAGGATGGCCTTAGAAGTGATACTGAGGTCACTAACTCCGTGGTGCAGACTCCTTTTTGAAAAAGTGATAATCCACAATCTTATGAAGAAAATCGTGGCCTTTGTTAAACCCGCTTAAGTACGAGTATTGTCACGTTTAGAACAAGCAGCAGTTGATACTGAAACTAACAAGTCTAGTCCACAGTGTTACCTGCTGTTTCTTCAAATCCCATTACAGTATTGCCGTCATACCCACTTCTAGGTCTCACAATTTGTCTCTTCCCTTCAGAATTTACAAACAAAATAGTGATTTTCACTTGTCTGATTCGTGTTATCTGCCTTCCTTGGAAATAACGCACGCTTTACTTATTTCCTTTTATACGTATCATTTTATTATACATTTGATAAGAAACGTAGTGTCTACTGGAAATTCGAGCTGGCTGGATGAATCAATAATTAAAGAGCAAATACGTACGTACTCTATCTTGAAGTTTATTGCATGTTTAAAATAGCATGGGTTGTAACAGAAAGGGCTGTTTGCTCACCGATGACAGTGAGCTGCGGTGAGGACGTACTGGTCGCTGATGAGGGTGCCCCCACAAGCTGGCGTGCTGTTGCCTGTGATTAGAACCATCCACGGGTATGCGTTTTCCTGTACCACCTCGCCTCCGACGATGCGCGTCTCGTGCCTTCGGCTGCTGTTCAAGTTGGATATTCCACAAGCTTAAAATGACACAGCTCTCTTAAGTCATATTAGTCCTGTCAATGTTTTTATTTTTTTTAGCGAAATCGACTGAGAGTAAAATCTGCAGTACCTCTAGTATTATATCGGATTTATACATCTTTCGGTATTCAATCAATGACCTTACTTTGGAATCCCTTGACCTCTGTCTCGACATCTAATTCAAACGGATATAAACATATCTAATATCTGGAAGAATATTTAATATTTTCTTATAAATTTGTGAAACCTTGATTTCGACTCTTCCCTTCGAACCCCAAATTCAGTTACATTAATTTGTTGCATGGTCTGTTACGCGCCAGATCGCACAAAATAAAACAGGAAAAATTTACCTGTTCTTCTTTAACTAAAAAAAATTCCTTCACTTCTTAGACATCAGTAGAAACTAATTTTCGTGATGTCTGAGGCTTGTAAATGGTTGGTTAACGAATCTCAGTTTTCTTAAGTACAAGCAGCAGAGTGAGGTACGTTTGAAAGCACACTGAAGAGCATGAATTAGAATCTAGATTTAGTTCATCTTTCCTTGTATTGGTAAAGAGCATTTAACGAAGCACCTTCCAAGCCTATTCGTTACATATACAACCGTAGTTTTTCATTACACACCTGCATGTTTCGGTTAGTCTCTAACCATTACCAGGCAGACGTACAGGCTCACGAGTAGAAAAATTGAGGCTCACACGTTATGCACAATATATAATCTATAGATGAAAGGAAAAATTGTGATTTTAGCACGTGCTTGCTTTCAGAAAAATGAGTATTTTGCGGTATTGCGTACAATAAAACGAAGAAAGGCTGACTGGATTGGTCACATATTGCGTAGGAACTGCCTTCTACAACACCTTGTTGAAGGAAAGATGGAAGGGACGAGAAGACGGAGAATAAGACGTAAGCTGCTACTGGATGATCTCAAGCAAGAGAGAAGACACTGGAACCTGAAAGATGAAGCACTAGATTGCTCTCTGTAGATAACTCGCATTGGAAGAAAATCTGCCTAGCTACCGGAGCTCTGTTGCCATGCAAAGCTTCGCACTGGGAAAGTCAATGAATGCAGTTGTGCTCCTACCTTGACAAGTCGCAGGAACGCCACATTAATAATAATTAGTCAGTAGCATATTAGTATTGCCTGTCTCAAGGACTGAAAATATATCAATCGAGATGGAGAGGTCTCCAGTGATATAGTGATCGTACACAGTGATACTGAGTGTGGTTGTGGACATTGAAGCAGCGGTCAGATAGAGGAATCATACAGCTTTATAACAAGGCTCCTTAGAAGGAACACAATTCTAACTACATCGTAGCGACTGAGTAGTTACTAACTTGAAGAGATAAGCATTTTTAAGTTTAGAATGCAAATTCCCGCTTTTTAACGGTTCGGTGGGTAAGAGGACAACCAAAGAGATGTATAACTTGTCTTACCGCACTGCTGACACTGTGGCACACTATACGATGACCACATTTCTGCTTCGGCTTGACGTCTCATTCTCCATTCTTCTGTGCGTCTCTTATTGAAGCAGTGGACCTTCAGGGTAACACATATTCATTATTACAGCGTCGTTACGATTCAAGGAAACACATTAACCCTCAATCCCTTGCGTTTTAATAACTCCAAATGGAAGTCAAACTTACTAAGCCCTTCACTGACGCTGGGATTTAAATTTCAACTATCTGCCCGGGACTGCGGGTTTTTTAAGTTATATTATCCATAAATGCACTGACGACCTTACAGTGCACAGAAGCCGACAGTGTGTGAAGAATTAAAACTTATACAGCGCAGAAAGGCCGATATGGTAGCGTTAAACAACTACAGTTATTTAACGAAAATTTTGATTTAAAAAACCCTGCTAAACATATATTATTTTTGTAGTAGGAAGCATTCTGTCTTTCTTAGTCTTGACCTCTTTCTAACTACTCATTGTAAGAAATACAGGACTATATAGCAACATCTTAATTAATTTTTCGTTCCTATAAGGCTTTCAGTGTAATCATAATTTATTCCCCCTCCACAGTCCTATTTAATGTCACCGGCATAATACTACACAAATTTGGCGCACGCCTCACGCGTCTCTTAATATTTCGGATAGTGAGTAATGTCTCTGATACACTCGCCTCCTTATTCAGAATATGTTTTTCAATAAGTCCCATAAAAATTCCTTTCTTAACAGCATCTTTAAAAGAAGATTGTCCACATACTGACTGAACCGATTTTGTGTCTGACATTCCCCATTTTGTCCCTCTTAGTCGGAACAATACTGAAATTTATGACAGGATACGACAAAAATAAATAAATAAATAAATAAATAAATAAAATAACAAATATATGGTCGCTATATGTTAGTTGTACACTATATCTTGCCTTTTCTTCTCTAAAAATTTGGTAGGGGGTTTTCACCCCGCATGTGACACAAGGTAATATAAAAAATATAAACTTACATGTCATTGAATTTGTGTACGGGTCTTTGCATGATGAGTGCTACGGGGTTACATTATTAAATATTTTTATATAAAAGTCCTATGTCTCAGCATATAAACACGTAATTCTAAAAAGTACAGCATAAATGCCTGTATCAGACGTGATGATGGCCGACTATTAAGCCGAAACATGTACTCTGGGTAATGTCTATATATCACACACTGAAGCTGTGTCTAAAGGAATGTTATCATTTATACTGTAGGTTCGCACAATGGAATACAATCCGTCGTAACAATTAAGTCTGCCTACTGCAGACTACTCATACACCAGAGGCCTAATTTTAGTATGTGTTAGCCGAACCTATGGGAAGGCATACAAGTATGTCGTACGTGTGAAGTTTATTCAGAGTGTTAAGTAAAGTGGCTTTTAAAACGACCAGCACAGAATCAGAGTCAAAATTAACAACAAAATTTAGTGTGGGCCCATCAAATCGAATTTAGTACAATCGGCCACGTAGTTAGGTTTTGTAATGTGTGTGCGGACGGAAGGACATGATGTAAGTACAGTGCAGGATTGATAACTTGAGGCTTGTGGTGTGAGGAAGGAGAGCAAACAGGAGGGGAAAAAAGCCAGGGTTGTGAATTCAGTACTTGTTGTAATGTATGGCAAGTCAACGAAAAACGCCAGTCTTTAATACGCTGGCCGCTAGAACAGTTGCAGAGACAGTTATGCAATGCATAGATGATAAACGTCTTTGAACAAATGATAGTTGCTGCTCCATGCTGTCTCGCTCATAACGTGTCATCGTATCTTCCAATGTGAAGACAAAACTCTGAGCATCAATATTGTCTGATAAGAAACTCTCTCACCTGTATTTTCTGCATTTGGTGTCCAAGAATTAGTATCGCCACAGCCCACGGGAACAACTTTATGGAACCCATAGTAGTTCGACGTGCAGCGTACAATGATATCTTCAGTCGCTTCGAGGGGCGACAAAGTGGAAACATAAGGGAAAAGAAAACACCTCAACAAACATGACGCCCCTTATATTATGTAACCGGCTGTTGGAAAACACGTCCCACTTAGATTAAATAACCAGCATTGTACTTATGAGGGTTGGTGTTGCAGTATTGTTGCGAAATGATCTAATGCTGTTTCAGCAATACCCCGTCGTGACTGAACATTGCAAGAGTCTTAGAAACGTGTACATACTACTGTAATACCCCAAGATCGCTTTTACGACAGCTGGACGCAGTGCTATGCATAGTCTTAGTCGAACATCACATGCAATCGGTTTATGACTTTATTACCTAGTAAGGCTCATCCTGTACTGCAGCAGTGCGTGGCAATGATAAGAACCGTAACGTCTGTTTCGGGGATAAAATGAAAATTGTCACAATTTTGTGAACTCTTACGGTACATCAGTATTGGGCGACGTTATCTGTCGTGTGTATTGGTGTGTTGGTATTCAGGTAAAAAGATGGTTTTATTGATTAAACTTTTTCATGTTTCGAAAGAAATCGTGCTTACAAACTCAAACTACTGCTGCTACGGGTATCCTCTTTCAACCTGCGTTAGTTACGGAACAGAAAACGTTGGCTGTCCGTGTGATGGTCAGCAAGAGTGTCTGTGCCCCAGTAATAAATGTCGAAGTAACTAGCGGATTGACGTGAAATTGTTCATGCACGGCATGGCACCGCAAATCATCCAGGCTTTGTGTGTTTTAGTATAACGTCATCAGTAATATGACCACAGCGGCCGTGGAAATCTCGGAGACGCGAGCGATAATCAGCACTGCTTAATGTTAGGGCTTGAAATGCTTATAGATTGCGGTTGTATTTTTCATCGGTCTTGTTTTTTGAAGATGTTTTGAGATATGTGGTGGAAGTACGCGAGATTATCTCCACACAGTACCTCGGTATTAAGAGCACTGTGTGCAGTTATTATTGTGATCTAGTGAGACAGACTGCAGCTGCTCCATTGTCAGAACCACAGACTTAATTCTTGTCTTCTTCCGGTTGCGAGTATTGAGATTTGTTGAGATTTTCACCGCGGTATGGTTCAGACTCCGTTCTTCTGGGGTGTGACGCCGCAGTACTGGGTATTGTTTCCCAACTTTTCGAAAAGGTATCGTGCCTTCAGCTTCACAGGTCAGAGAACTAAAGCTGCAGACCTTTGTAGGTGAAGGCATATTATATTATTAATGTTATTAGTATAGTATAGTATAAGTATACTTATATATAGTATAAGTGCCGTTATATAGTAATGTTATTATGTGCCTCGAAACCCGGGGAACCAATTACGCAGTGAAGTGGCATCATGTCCTAGAAGAACGGTGTTCTTAACTGTTATGACTGTTCCCCCCTTTCTGGGGGGGGGGAGGGGGCGTCGAGCCTTTTACTGTTTACTGATAGGATAGCTTTAGGGTTGGGTTCTTAGTCATTATTCATCACTCTTAGACTACTCTGACCAGTGTATTCTTACGTCGTCCTATAATTTTAAAATACATAAGATTTTACTCTTTGAAACACAGAAAGAATCCATTCAATTTCCAGTTTAAATATGCATATAGACTTATAATCATAATAATAATAATCACCACCACGCAGTCTGTCTTACAACAGCTCCGCTTTTAATACGGTAAATTAATTGTAGCTGTGGACCTATACTCGTAGTTTAGACTTTATAAGACAGGTTAATATTTGTTCAAGCGTTGAGATCGTACAGTGGGGTATCATCTCCTTGTTACTGACGAAAGGTTCTTGCAAAGAGGTCCCCATGCGAGTCGTATCGTAGTCGCTGTTTAGAAACCGAATGTTGGTGGGGAAGAACAGTAGCAGGCATCACGAGTGTTACTGTGTATCCAAGACACGTAGCTGTTGATTCTGGTATACAGGGTCGGCGCTGTTGAGTTGATACAATCATTGTTGACAGAAATAACACCTGAAACACAAAGTAATATAAAAATTTCACCCATCATGATAACATTAAAATGTATTTTTGGGGGGGGGGGTGTTTGTGACACTGGACTTCAATGGCGCGGCAGACAAAATGAAAGATAAATACCTGGGTGTTAATGGTCACTTAAAAACAAAAGATAATCCACAACAAGAAAAATTTAAATAACATACTGTCATGCTAATGTTTGTAAATATAAGCCCAGTGACGTAATAGGCTTGAGTTCTGAGAGCGGCAGGATGCTTGGCCTACGGCGAGGTCTTTTCTATAAATCTGAAGATTAAACAAACAAAACAGGAAAACGTGGAAAATTGTTGCATATTGGGTGGGATGTTGAGCTCGTGGCGTCAGTGTATGGGCTTCATAAAATGTGAGGTAACATTGCTGGTTGTATTAGTAACCAAAAGTATGTTGTTTCAGCCTCGGGAGGAGAATTCAAAGTGCATGTTTTACGGAAGTTTACGAAAATAAAGTAACAAACACTCTGATGCCGAGAACTTTGTTCTGTCCGTGATTTCAGGCTTCTGCCGTGATATTGATGAGATCCGCGCTCTTCTGGGGGTGTTACGCAGCCTTGAATTACCATTCGACACTGCGTAATACCCCAGAAGGGCGCAGATCTGAACTGTATACTGACTTCGGTCTATACATGGCACGTAGATAGCAGATGGTGCACATCAGACCTGCACATAGTCACCATTGACATTTAAGCATTTGCTTCTCGCTGATACCAGAGCTTGCACCCCAGCGTAGATGAAATCGGTGTCAATTTGTAGCCAGGAAGTGAAGGCTTGCTTGACGTCGACATCTGTTAAAAGTCGCTTGCCAATCAGGTGTTACTAAAGGGGCGCAAAAGGATCGAAAACACTGGGCCCAAGCAAGCCAGACGGACTGGTTACGGCGCTACGGGTGGGATGTTAGACACCTATAACCCACCTTCTCTATAGTCCGACCTGTGCGTCCAGTGATTTACGTTTTTGGACAATTTAAGAAGCACCTGACTGACAAGCGATGTGAAACAGACGTCTTCACGAAGCTACTGGTGATACCGTGGGTGCATACACAGACACCAATCTTTTTGCGCCGAAATACCAGCCGTGATGTCACTGTGGGACAAATACTTATATGTCATTGATGATTACATGGATGTCTGACGTGTTCTGTTACCCATGTGCCATGTACACACTGAAGTCGCAAAGAAGTTCGCAGCATCAGAGCGTTCTTTACCTCGGTTTTTGAAACTTCCTTATAAATTTGTTTCCCTTTATCCCTGTGACCGACAAACCTGTGGTAGAACCTGTTTAGGTCTATTAGCGTAATTGTATGTGACCTTGACTGAACCGGTATTAGTTGTATTGGTGATGCAGTAAGTTTTGTTCACTATATTATAATGTGGTTCGTTAGGGGAATAAATAGGTCGTCGGTTTAAATTGTGGTAACCGAAGTCTTTTTTTCGTTCGAGTTCTTACCGATTAGTTGGTATATTCCACGTTGGTCTCTGAATTGGACTGGTGCTCCAGCGTCAGCCTGGAACAAGGTTTGAAATATTTGTTAATAACATGTAGGAGGGTCTGAGTAAGTTGTCTGTTAAATTAAGCTCACAATTTTATTTTCAATTGCATTTGGCTAAGGATAGTATCTATTGATATCGGTGTGTCAGTTTTCATTTTTCATTACACTACGTGAATGGTACCAACAGCGTTAGCGCTTGGAATATGAACTTACAGCACACACTTGATTTGGGGCACCACTAATCCCAGCACATCCAGTATCTCCTGATATTTGTAGGGAATTAACATTGGCATTCGGGCACTGCCCTTCCCCCAACACCGGAAGACCGAGCTTTTTGGGTAGGCAGAGGTTGTTAGCAGGAAAAGTTGCTTGTCTTCTTTCTCTGGAGTTTAATTCCTCCCAGAAACTGTAATCGTCATCATTGATCCACTCTGCGTAATCCTCTGGAATAAACACGTACAATTGGTAACACTATATTGTTGAAGGCCTTCACGCTAAAGTGATACGTTCCTTTTGGAAAAAAATCTGTGTGGCAGTCCGATTGTCTGGAAAGTGTTTATATATTTCCGTGACCACAGATCGCTGCTGCACTATAGCCTTATAGTTTGCGTTGCAGTCTGACCACAGAGGAGAAATGGAGTAAACTGGAGGAAAGAAATTTATATATGTATAAGAACTTGATGTAGACATCAAGACTGACAAAGTTCTATAGGATTATGGCGATGGTGTAACACATTTGGAAACACCCTTTTGACTTTCCTGAAGTCCACTGGGAAAGTTATTCTAAACCTCTGGACCTAGACCCAGAGATTTATAATATTTTTGCATATCGGGCCAAATGATTATATGTTTCATTCAGTGTTTTTCGATGGGGACCTATCCTGTCCCCGAAATTTACTACTTTTGAGTTTTAATTTTATTTGAGACGTGAACGATGGAGAAATTCCAAACGTGGAATGATTAAAATTCAAGAGTGCTGCAGAGTCGCCCAGAACGCATTTGATAAGTTCGTACATCATTGGGTATAATGCTCTGTAAGCATACTTTCAAGAAGCCTTGTCACAGCTAAAAGAAAAATATAACCATACACGCCGTACCTCTGCTTGTATCTCGCCGTCTTCTGCCAGCACCTGTAGTGTTGGTGGTGGTGGTGTTTGTGGTGCTTGAAGTGGTAGTGTTAGTTGTAGCTTGGCTGGCATTCGTGGCTGCGGCTGTTGTTGTTGTTGTTGTTGTTGTCGAGTTAGGTTCCTGACCCCAACTGACAACCGTCGCCACTTGACCCAAATACCTAGAATCTGTAAGGAAAAACAGGCATGTCGAATTCTTTGATGTATGCTGGGCGCAGTGATCTGTGAGACATAAGGTTGACCGCAAAATTTTCAAAATAAATACGAACGTGCGATATAATACTGTCAGAATACCACGCTGTCATAACTGTATGGAGCAGATTCTTTCTTCTGACCCTATCCATTCCTCAGTTAGTCTAAGAAGTATCCCGCATTTAATGGAAGCCAAAGTTTCATTAGTGTGTTCATAAAAAAATCTTCCACTTCTCTCTGTTCTGAGCCAAAATGAATCTAGTCCACGCCCTTCTATCCTATGTCTTTACGAGCTACTTTAATATTATTCTCCCATATAGTTCAGTTCTTCAAAGTAGTCTCATTCTTTCAGTTTTTGAACCAGTGCAACAATTTCACTCACAAATCGTAGAATGCTTTAGACACCTTATGACATGATTACCTGGAACCTAAGATTCAAAATTTCGTTTCTGTTAAAACTTTGCCTGTCTTAATGACATTCAACTGTTATATTAAATGCGAGTAGTACAAATAGCAACAGTGGTAGTAGTAGCAGCAGCAGTAGCAGCAGCAGTAGTAGTGACAACAGTACTGATAAAGGCGGTGATGATAGCTTTGTAGGAATAATAGCGATGCAGGTACAGAAGCAGTGGTGGCACAGTAGCAGCAGCACATCGACAGTAAAGTTACGATGGGAGAAACTACCTCCATGGAATACAATGCTTTTTTCCTCATTTAGTTAAAAAAATTCTCCGAATTTTACGGTAGCCAGAGGTTCAGCACCGTGTTTACTGGTTCTGTCTGTTACTGGTCCATATCCTGAAACTGATGAATTCAGTCCACACGCCGCCGTCATATTTGTTCAAGATTTATTTGAGTATTAGACTCCATCTACGCCTGGGTTACAATAGAGGCCGCTACACAAACAACAGTAACAGTATATCAACAGTAGGTTTATTAGCAGATAGGTATAGTGCTGGTAGCATTAATGTCATTATAGGAGCAATGGCAGCGGTGATAGTAATAATAATAATACTAATAATAATAATAGTAAGAATAATGATGTTAATAAGCAGAAGGCTGTAATACTTAATAATGCCTTATAGTCAGAAATGTTTTGGCAGAACAGTCAATAAGAAGCGCTTTTCAGTAAGAACCGTACTCTGTTGAGAACCAGCTAAGCTGCTGTGAAGTAAGGAATGTGGATAAGGATGATGTGATGATGATGATGATGATGATGATGATGATGATGACGACGACGATAGTAGCTGCATCTTACTAGCTTGTGGCAGACAAACTGGTTTGATGTTGTCGTTGAAGGTGACGGGGTTGGTGAGCTTCAGCAACGCTATGTCGTGGTTCCCAGTTCGCGCATCGTAGTTTGGCAGAACGCTAATGCTGGATATACTGTCATTGACGGAAGATATATCCATCCGACAGCGGTCATAAACTCCAAGTGTTACTTTCACCTGGTATGGACTTAACCTGGAGAAAAATAATTCATGTAGGCAGCATTTCTGTCATTTATCGCAGTATGTAGTTGGTGGAATTTTAATTTTTTTTCAGTTGGAATGAACTCCTTGTGTGAGGTTTATTAACTTAGCCTTTGCAGCCCAAATTTTACAGCTCGTGGTGCTGTTGTTTTTATGAAACCTTGAATTTTAACAGAATCTGTATTTCACTATGTGCGGTTAGTTTTATTATAGGTATACGGTATTACAAACTTGAGAGGGGCAGATTATTTTGAAACTGCTGTCTCAATGAGGTCTTTTATACCATGTCTTTTGGGAAAGTGCATGGGGGAAAATGTGGAAGGAAAATGAAATGTTTGAATGCTGATGACCGTTATTTTGGAAGAGAATTGAAACTCTGACGTCCAAAACAAGTCAAAGTGCCAACCATTTATCTGCGATGTGTGATTTCTGTTCGGTTTACTCGGGCCGGTGTTATCTTTCCTTGTGGCGTACGACGTAAGTTCGGTATGAGAAGTGCAAAATGTACAGGGGCTCTATTTGCAGTCCGATAACTAGTCAGCTGATGAGGGGGTTACAGATCTTACGGTGCCTGGAGTTCCTTTGTATATTCACCAATGCCCATCGTTGAAATGTACCCTGTGCCAACTCAGTCAAGTTCCTTCACCTAACACAGAGGGGTTTTGAAGGGAAATGAACAGCACTGGGCACTGCGGAGTGGGCTGCGTCATCGATCTTTATGGAGCAAAGACGTCGTCCGCTCTAAGGCGCACGAGCCCCGCCATAAAAGGAAGGCCCTGTATTTTTATAAGGTCAATATTATTTTTCCATCTATACCTATGTCTCAAGACTGGTGTCTTCCAAATAACATGTATGCGTTTCTCATTTTCCCCACACGCGTCACTTGTCTTGCCCATCGTATTCTTCACCTTATCGTGCTTAAAATGTTAATGCCAGTGCGCAAATCGTGACTTTCAGCCATCATGTTACGTTCTGTATCTTATGTACAAATACTTTACTCAGCGTTTTGATCTCAACAACTTCAAGGTACGTTATTTTACGAGTGTTGAAGATAAAGTTGGTTTACTTGTATTTAGCAGAACTATCGGATTAGATGGCGTCAAATGATAGGGTAAGTAATGGAAAATGAATTGGTAAGGATGTGGTAGGAAATGGTTGTGGCCTAATTTGCAGCAGTCATTCGGCACCTAATCTGGAAGGACTCGGAAGAAAATGGAAAATATCTGTCAGTTAAAGCCTCTCTCAACCACGAGATTTGAACTCGGTGGCTTCTTACTACGAACCAATAATGATGCCTATTCGATAGGCGATTTGCGGTGAGGGACTAAGTTTCACACCAATATAAAACAAGTAAATGTATATTTTTGTATGTAGAATTAATGTATGGGTTTTCGCATAGGATTCAGAAATTCTTAGCGGCATCCGTAGACGGGTTTTCCCAGAATTATTCTGCTACTGATTTTATCATATTCATATTCACATTCAAATATATATTAATCTTAATGTTCTTTTGAATCCAACTGTACATAAGACTGCCTCTGTTAACACTTTTTTTGCAATACACAGCTTCCATATCCAGTCTACAAACAGTACTAATTAATAACAGTCTCTCGATTTACCAGCCATATTTAGCAATATTGAAAAATCCATTCAAGTCTTGTAGGCTCTTTGACTTCTTTGTCACGAAATTCGATGTGAAAAGGCCTTACAATTGTATAATCACACCTGTCTTTTTGTGCTTCGCTGCAAAAGCGTTTATTTTTTATAATTTCTATAACGTTATTGCCTTTCTATAAACACTCTATTCCATTACAAATCATAGTAAATTATAACAAGTAGTGGTTTGAATATTTTTGGTATCAATTTGGAGGTTCTGTGGCACTGAAAATTACATACAGTATCTTGTTTCTATGTAAAGCAAACTTAGGTCATATTGCCAGTACTTACCCAGCCAGTGGCGCGTTAGAGGTAATGACATATCGGTCATTGATAAGCGCACCGCTGGAAACTTGCGTCCCGTTGAGAATAATAGCAACCAACCAGGGAAATTCGTGAGTGTCAGAAAATTCTCCACCCTGCAGACGTGAACTTACTCGATTTGGTTGTCCACAACCTGCGAATAAACGCTATAGTCAAAAAACAGCACCTATGTGTACAGTACAGCGTTGTGTCGGAAGAATTTGTACGAGGTGCCATGTAATTGAGACATGCGCAAGCTATGGTCCGCGGTAGTGTTAAGGTCCTATTAATAATACGTTTCGTAGTTAAATTTTCATTTTTCATCCATTGTGTATAGGAACTGCTGTAAGCATAAGGAATAAAACAGGTATCAAGCTAGGATTTTTAACACTTTAGTGTTCAGATTAAACCTTCTTGGTGTTATCTGTAACACAAGTTACAATACTTCACGACTAAAAGCATTCGCAGTGGAAGAATTCTCACAGCTGTCATGTTGGTATCGTTTAGCATACGTATTTGAAATCTAAATCGACATAAACTAACCTGTAAAGATATAATTGTTAGACGCAGTCTAATTGGCCGCGCGGACTAAGGCGTGGGTCTTCGGTCACTCTCTTGTTAGGGATTGCGGTTCGAATCCCGCCGTGGGCATGGCTGCTTTCTGTTCTGAGTGTTGTGTGTTGTCAGGTAGAGGTCTCCGCGCCGGACCGATCACTCGTCCAGAGGAGTTCTACGGAGTGTGTGTGTTATTGAGTGTGATATTGTAACCTCAACAATGAGGAGGCCTAGGCCCACTAGGGCTGTAGAGCCATTAGGAAAACCCAGTGTAATTATATTAAAGAGAGAAATGGTATTTGTGTTAAAGAAATTGAAAACACAATTAGCATTTGGAGCAATGTCATGCTGTTTCTCTGTAAATGGTATTTTTAGGGTTAATCTATTTACAAAGGAAGGTAATAGTGTACAAATATATTACAACAATGTGGAAAAGTCTGTTAAGAATCCTGCTGGATAAGTTTGAGTTTTACGGAAGTAAGTAATGTCTATATCGCTCTACGGGCCAGTGTGGCCCAGATCCTTTCATTTTCGGGGTTTAAATAGGTAGTGAATGTGGGCAATATATTTTGGGGACAGATAAATTCACTTGTTGCATTTTTGTGTGCACTGCGTGAGTATATTGCATAGTCTAACACCAGGAAAATTCTTAACATTTGCAATTGTGTAGAAAATTCTAGAAGACCTTCCACAAAAAAAAACCTTATTTACTATTCGTGTTATTGTACGAGTATTAAAAAAGCTTTAATGAATTTAACATATTTTGTCTATTGCCTATTGATTTTTTGTTTTTTTTTGTAGTCCTTCCCTCTTCTATCTACTTGTTCACAGCAGGTATAGAGTTTTTTTTCTCACTTGATGACACTCAAACACGCACCACATTCGGTGGGACTGCTGTGGAAAAGGAATCGGCCCGTCGCAGAGACCTCTGCCTCACAACACACAAACACTGTACAAGAGACAAACACCCATGTTTCCGGTGGGATTCGAACCCACGATCCTAGCAAGCGCTCGGCCGCAGACCTACTCCTTACACCGCGCGGCCAGTGGGATCGGCGCCTATTTATTCTTAGTTTATTAGAGAGACGTACGTTCGTGATCAAGATATGAAGTCAACAGCGATAAAGACAAAATACCTTTTTCATACTAGACGCATTTCAGACGCTTGACAAACACGACCGTCTTGCATCATTCAACGGACAGACACTGTAGAAGGTCGTGGCCAAGGAGTGTCAATGTGACCTTATAACAGGTGAAAACAGACGGCTGACATTTGTCTAGCATTGCAACAAGTATTACAGGCACCACAGCCATGAAATGAAGTTAACATTTTGTTGTTTGGTCCGATCACACAGGAGGAGCGTTCAAGCGCTTCCACCGGTTAGCGCCATAGCATAACCCCCCCCCTCCCCCGAAAAACTTCTAACATGATGAGTACTCACGGCAGTTGCACAGCCTCGGTCCTCCAAAGATGGAAAACAAGGAGAATCCTCTTGCGCCATCCTGTAAACCAAAAACGAATGTACGACTTCTGATGACATCTTCAGAAAATGAAGACAGGAAATGTCCGTATAATGGAACATCGACGCGCGTTCAGATTTTTGTATCATGGACTCACTGAGATGGCCATTCCATTCAGTCCACTGGAGCCACCAGTTTTGTTGCTTGCCGTAGCACGCATATTATAGGACGTTATTACTATTATTAGGGCGTGTTATTATCGTTTTGTAGAACAAATTTGTACGCCTTAGATGGAAATTTTAGTATTTGTCTGTCTTGCATGATCGCAAATATTTAACCCGTCAAAACACTTTGTAATTCCCGAATTAACAACAGTATTTCCTACACAATTTGTAGACGTATTCGAAATGTATCTACGTACCAAACTGCATGTTCCTCGACATCATCTGTAAATATTAAATGCATGATTGCATGCTCATATTTTCCTTCATTCAGCGTTACGTAAATGATACGAAGGCACAAGACATGCTATTGTGGATTACTACCGCTATCAATTACTGTCAACGATAACCGTGCTAATATTAGTAAGCAAAGTAGCCGTAAATATACGCAGACCTGCATGTAAAGTGGCTGTTGTTTCTGTCCGATTTTAAGCAAATTTCAGTTTTCTCGACCGATATTAGCAAACCGACCGAGGCCCGTCCGGCGGCAGCCGAGTTATCCCATGGGATGGACAGGCACGTCAAAGCTAACAGTTGCTTTCGGCAACTTTGCGAAAGCGCTTATATGTTTAGTTAGCAATGTCGCTCTATAGCAAGGCAAATGGTGGAGTATTTTCACGTAATACGTTATGCCAGCCTGTTTAATTTTATAATTACTATATTGTGTTGCACATGTCTGCAGCACGTGCAGACATTAAAGGCAATAATTATCGCCCGCTTACCGCCTGAGTTTTTACTGGGACGTTGCTAGTATGACTGTTGTGACTGGCTTGTGTTTTGATTGATTTGTATCAACAAAATTAGGTATACTTCCGCTTTCATATAACAGTAATCTGAAACACTAAGCAATGACAAGATTGTTAATGACTGATATTTCATAGCATACGAATGTACAGCATTGGTGTCTTTTTCAGTGGTTCTGACGTGACGTATGGTACTATTTATGTGCTGAGACCTCAAGAAAATCATCTAATTACGTTTCATTTGCTTCATATTAGGGCATTTCCCTATTTTTACTTTACATGGTTGTTTTAGAAGTACGAGGATTTTCATATTTCTGTTAACATTAAAGTGCGTAAGCTTTCTCACTACATATCATGCAATAAATAAATCCAGTACATAATTAAAATCACGATTAGTTAAGGTAATTTGTTCGCAAATAAATTTCATTACTTACTCTGAAGTCCTCAGCATGCGAGCAATGCAGCATGAAGAAAAGTGCAGCCAGCAGCAACCTTGTCTTCCTGGTAGCCATCGTCATCGACCGACTTCCTGAAGCAGACTGACTGATCTGTTCATCTTACGTAGGAAAGCTATAGGGGTCAACATTAATCCACTGTGATGTCATCTATTCGTGTGTTGATTGGTGCAGCCCGAATGGCTGTATGCAAAGTACATTAGTGTTGTAATTTCCAGTAGTATTTCGTGAATATACGTAATTCCACGACCAACCAGAAATTAATATCCACAATTCAGAACATTACGAATTAAAGAATTCAGAAAAGGTACGTGCAAAGTAACACTGACGCGCCTTTGGATATTTGCGTAATGGAACCCCTTCAGATGGTCGTACGTTTTAATCCACTGTGGTCACATTTTTTGTTATTGTTTACAGTGTTACACATATTATAGAGTGTTATTGCTAATATCAAGGTCCGTTGTTATATTTATTTGCAGAACTTATTATTTTTATATTTATGTCAATTATGGTAAATTTACCGGTCATACATTAAATTGGACATCCATCGCGTCTAAATATTTTGTAATTACTGATATAGACGCAGTATTACATACACGATTCATAGGTATATTTATAACCTCTCAACATGCCAAATTTCATGCTCCTATATGTAAGCAATAAATATTAAATATTATGTTGGCACGTTTCTATTTTCCTTAATTTTCAAAGATGTAAATCGCATGAAGAAAATCGACAGCTGCTTAGAAATGTGACGCAATAACACAAATACCACGTCACTGGATTATTATATCTCAATACAAAAAATTTATATGTAGCTCACTATTTGTTTGGCCCTGCTTGTTTTGCTGTGTTTATTCTAGATATTTCTTAAACAGCACGATTTTCGACAAAAACTTTACTTGTCGTAAAATGTGTTTTGATTTTTCTGCAACTTTGGCTGAAATTTTCTCAATGTAAGAAGAAACCAGCGGGTTATTAGCACAGATTTACGTGGCTCTTCATACAAAGTTCATGTTATTTTTGCCCCATTTTAACCAAAATTGAGTATTCTCGACAGATTTTGGTACGAATTCCCTATACGAAATTTTAGGAAAATCCGCCCTGCGGGATTCAGATTTTTTCCTGCGGACCACGAGACGGGCAGACAAACGCAAGCTAACAGACTCTTTTCGCAACTCTGCGGGTGTGCCTAAAAGTATAAAGCAAATATATTTGTAGGTGTCGCTGTTTTGTCCTGTATGAATATAGGAATATATGGGGTGTGACACCATAAAATTTGGCATACACACACACACAGTAAACTTTATATTCACCGCAATGTACCACGGATATATTTGTTCTTTTGTTTACTTAACGACTCTTGTCTAACTTCTCAGGCGTCAGGCATGAAATGTTGAATGATATGAAGTGAACGTTATATCGGAGAGGATGTAGAAAGCAAAGTGTGCTTCCTGTTTTAAGGCAATACCCAACCATTTACCTGGAGGTACTGAGAAAACAGTGAAAACTGTCGGAATATCTGGCCTTCGCACCGGCGATCAAACAAGGGACGTCCACTGTAAGACTCGAAGAGCCTTTCGTTCACCCGTGACGTAGGCTAAGCGTCTCTCATGTGTACGGTTTGCCCTGCTTCTTCATTATAAGTCTGTTCTTCATTTTGCAGTGCCTAACGTGCTCTTGTTCTAATATGTGAACAGGTAATGCAAATTCACTGCAGTGTGTCAATCCGAGATTAGGGTCATGACCTTTCAGTTAAGTACTACATTTCTTAGTCGCCCTACTACTGCACCAACAGAGGTTATACTGGGCGGTGCCTGAATTGCTAGTCTGTGGGTTCACGTTTCTCTACCGTGGAGTAGGGCTTAAAGCAAACACGACTTGAAATACAGAAACACAATGCGAAGTTCTGTATATGTTGTACAGCTACTTGTTTGCGTTTTGGAGTTACCACTTGCGAGCCACCGTCGTAAAAGTTGTCACAGATTTGAATTCCATTCCTTGGACGCCTACGGGCGACTGTATTTATTTTTCTGTGTGTTATGTTTTTTTTTGGGTGTAGGCCTTCAGTTACGCTTGTCACACATGCAAACAGTTCTGTTGAATGTAGGACGCATTTAACATCTCAGAATTAATCGTGAGAAGTTTTTAAAGTTTTCATGTTACAGGAATTTGGAGGCAGAGAATTGAGGAATTCTTACAGAAATGTTCCTACACTAACATAAATATTAGAGACATAATTTATTTGCAGCATTTAATATAGGATAATATTTTCAATTACTTATAATTGTCTGATCTAAAATTGACTTTTGTTCCCTTTCGCTCGCTCTCTCTTTACGGCCCCTTATATATTTTTTAGATTACATAGTTGTATGCTATGCGCAGATTAAGTTGTATAATGCTTATGCGGGTGTGACGGGATGAGAATATGCGGCAAAAAAACGAGCTGGTGTCATTAGGAGACACAGCTATGCCGTATTCGGAATGTCCCCGCTTCGTATCCTAATCGCGGATCAGGTTTTTGCCTTTGGCTGTGTTCCTTAATACTAATGCACATGTCGTCCGGAAAATGCAAAAAGTCATTTGTGTGTGTGTATGTGTGCAAAACGTGACATCTCACTTTAGAGACAAAAAAAATTGGATTAAGGGTGTTTAGTCATGAGATGCTTAGGATAATATCTAAACCTGAGAAGGTTAAAAATAAGGGGGTTGAAATTTGTATTTTTAGAATGGCGAGGTCGAGGAGGATAACCATTTTGTTCAGCCTGGGTCAATTTCATTTTGCCAGTACCTGGTGGGCGGCCGGGATAGCGTAGTCAGTGTAGTGACTCGCAACGGGCTGGACGATCCGGGGATAGAATCCCGGTCTTTTGAGATATTCTGTGCCGTCTAGACCGGCCCCCAAGGCCCACCCAGCATCCTATGGAAGGATATCGGTCCTGTCATAGGTGTTCAGCAGCCGGGGCGTGAATCTCTCCACCAACTTCCTCTTAGTGCTGGATTGATAGCTACTATACTTCCACCTCCTCTCTGTGCCTGCAGAGGCATGCCGTGGTGTGACCTTTACCTTCACCAATAGCTGATTTAATGAATCTGTAAACAATATTCTATAAAAACCCTCTCAGGTATTGTGCAGTTACTGTAGTGTAATCGTCGTACGTGATGGACAAGACAGCAAATGTCAAAGGTGCAGTCGACGGAAATGATAAAACCTAACCCAATTCTGTGAAGAATGTTTAACCTTAACTAGAACACCGTACTTACTTTGATGTTTTCAAGTCTTAATGTAACACTTCAGTTTCTTCCTAGGTTGTGCATATTTAGGAAAATTTTGCAACCGGCCCATTACAGGCCTCCATGCCATTTGTGCGGGCTCGATGATACGGGTTATTGCACTGTCCGGTTACAGCGCCGGTTGTGTAAGAGCCATTGAACTGTCACAAATTTGCCGACACGCCATAATTTCAGAAAGAACTCATTGCAGACTTCGGTTTATTAGAATTAAGCGTGTATTAATGTTGGAGCAATAAATAAGGTGTATGCTGAAGAAGGATTTAACTCATGAAGGATGAACGGCTGTACTTAATCTTCTAAGTATGTGAAGTTCCGTATGCACGCCATGAAGGCATATAGGGAATACGTTTAAGGCTGCACGCATTCTTAACATTTGCACTAGATGTAGGTCAGTGGTCAAATTTGTGAGCCACTGTACCCCCAAAGGAAGAGGGCGGGAGGTTTCTAGATCCGATCTGGACATTCTGGAGAGGAAAAAATCTCATGGACGTGTTGGGAATGAAACGACAATTCCTCCTTCGTCGTCTAGCCTGTAACATAGCCACTGTGCTGACTGGGTTATCCCGAGTCCCCATTTACACTTTCTAGGAAAAAAAATTCAACATTGAGCGCACCACTTTTGACGGTACAGAATTTAAGTAAACGTGAAAAACATGGAAGTCTAGTGCCTTCGTAAAATTTTTATAGGCCCGTACAAGTAAAGGCACATGTGTGTGTTTAAGTGACCGCAGAAAATCACTCGGAATTAATTGAAGCCTGTGAGTTTTGATTTTCCCATGACGGAGACTCGCCAGGTAGTTATGGGAGTCAAAGTGTCGGAGAAACCTGCCTACATCTTTATGGCATGGCTGTTAAGTCGTGAAGATGGCAGGAGCAGATTTCTCTGATGTATTGGTGCCTATCTATCACACTATATGATGTCACATTCCAGACAACACGATGTAAGGTGAATTATAAGATTATACACCATTTTATTTAGTGCAGATAGAGAAGATAAACACATACCGTCAGAAAAATTAATTACGAGAAGAGTAACGCTTAACAAGTGTAACGTATTTATCAAATATTGCAACCAACATGGTACACAAATTCATGGGTCACAAGCCCGTTTATTATTCAACTTCTGCTACATGTTTCGGTCCCTTCGGCCATCGTCAGGGGTGCCCTTCCAATATTACAGGAAGGTTCTCAAAATTTTTACATTATTTTAGTTACAATAAATTAATAAGCATAATCATCCACGTACACCAACAGATACACACAGTTGAGGACGCAACACCCTCCTACCCGAGGCCCATCACTACATGCCACAGGGACGTGATCTTTTGGATCGCAAACGTCGGTACTAATGTTTGTATGCACACGTATACTCACAGAATGCACACGTATACTCACAGACAGTATAAACAGTGGTACATGAATGAATTTTTTTCAAGAATATGTTAGCGTCACATTATCTATAGCGTCCACATTTTTGTGTTTATAGCTGCCGTTATGTATTTTTAATATTGTGTATGTAAATTGGTTGTATTAATTTTATTTTCCTTTGTATTAACGTTTCCCTAAGGATGCCGATTTATCGCTGAAACATGTAGGCGTGATTTTATATAAATTGTGTGCATTTGTGTGTGTGTGTGATTATCGTCACAATGAACGGAACGAATAATATTAAAATTAATAAGCACAGTACATCATGATGCAATTAAAACAGTAAAAGAATAGCATCATATTCTTATGTAAATTAATGTTAAAATATTTGTGGTTGAGCCACAGTGTTACAGAAATAGTCCATTATGAATAGAAAAAATGTATAAATTCTTTCTCAAACACACATTTCTAACACTAATTTACATAAGGAGATAATTTTATTATTTTTTTGTGTGTACTTGCATCGAAATGTATTATGCTGGTTTCGTTTGTTGTAGTTGAAGAATGTAAAAGTCTTGAGGACCTTTCTCTAGTATTAGAAGAGTGGACCTCAAGATGGCCGAGTGCGCCCACACATGTAGAAGTTGAATAATAAATGTATGTATGATGCATGAATGTGTACGTTGTTGGTTTTACCGTGTGTTATTTGATAAAGCTGGAGTACAGGGTAAGAGACAGCACAAAAGCAATAGGCTGTATTTGTTCTGTGCGGATAATTATCTAGCCTAATACTTACAGGAACAAAATATGACTAGAGAAAAATTTTCGTTTGCTGAAATTAATATAATTTCTTATATGGAACTGAATCTTAGAGAGAGAAAAACTGTATTCAAAGATGGGTGAGAATCAGCAATTCATTATGTACCAAGGGCTTTACCGGGGTAAAGCAGCCAGTCCATAAGGCGAACCTGGTCATTCATATCTCTCTAGCATTGAGACTGTTTGTGCTTGGAGCTAGGCTGCCACTGTCCTATAAATATTCAAGGCGTGGTGTTTGATTAATCACATGGAAATCTTTGTCTTCTTAAGAAGTGTAAGAAGCGCAGAAGGAAACATTATATTTGAATTTATTTTAACATGCATGTGTATGAGAAGTGATTTGCAGATACCCTTATGATAAGTCCAGGGATAGTTATTTGAAATTGTAGGATATATTTTATAAAACACTGACAAAATACGACAGTGCGAAATTGTGCTGAAGTGACAGACTGAACCCTCCTCCAGCGCGGATTGGATTATACGCATGAAGGTGAATCCGAACAGTTATTTTATGAACATTGAAAATTCTATTATACGCAGTCTGACAACACCCTGCAGGCCTGCTAGTATGTGAAATGTACCGGTATATTTAAAAACTTAATATTTTTGTGTAAGGAACATATTTTTTATTCAGCAGTGTAACAGTGCAAATATTTAGCAGACCTGTCACCAGGCGATCTATTCATCTCGCATTTTCACACAATGCCCTCGGTGGTAGATGAATTAAATGTGATTGTAGAACGTTGGTGGATCCATACTTACAGTGGAAGGTTGATGTACTTGGAGAAAAACCTGTCACAGTGCCGGCACACCCCACGGTATTATGACGAGAAATACACACATACTTTAGAGGGTGGGACGGGGTGCACTTTATGAATTCTTATGTAACCCTATTGATTTATTGTACGCAATAATTTATTTAGCAACAAAAATAATCTCAGTATGTCAGTTACTTAGGTCGATGTGGCTCTGATTCTTCAACTTTGGTTTCTCCAATAGGATTCCTATACCGGTCGCCGTGTGGCAGAGCCACTGTCATGGTTCCACAGGTACATAACTGTTGGATGGCGGTCAGTCTTGGCAGTAACATCCGTCCTTAGAGTTCTCCCTAATCCATGACACGTAACGAGTGACGCGGGTGTAGACTCCAGGATACCCGGGTCTTGCGCAGCCATTTCCCCAAGAAACGATACCTGAAGGAAAGTTGTGTGACCTGAGTTATTGTTATTCCTAAGGGCAGTATAATTAACAATCTGAAAATTTTATAAACCGAAAGTACCCCTCGTATTTTGAGTGATTTTAATGGATCCAAAACGATTGGAAAATCTTGAGGAAAGAGAACTTGGAACGCACACAAAGACTGTGATATTATTAAAGTAGATCGTAATAAAATGTTTCCTGAGTTTATGGGTTAGGTTTATCTGGCTGAGATTGGGATTTAGTAGTAGGCTGAATTGAACTGAACAGTGTGATTGATGTTAGTGTTCCACAACTGGTGGTAATTTCTAAGTTATTTGAGGGATTATTAACTTATCAAAGCACTCTGATCTGTGGTTCCATTTGGTGAGTTAATATAAGCAAAATTCTGCAGAAACTTGCAAGAAACAAACATCCTGCTGAACTAAAAACAATTTAACAAATAACTCTTTTAGAACAGAGAATCTATTCAGCCAGTCAGAATATTTCCTGTGTTTATGAGATCAGTAGGTCCTTCGCGGCCAACGTAGCTCGCAACTGCAGCTTATTTGCCGCCACTTTAGGCATTCTTAAGCTACTTTCGTGGTATCTGTTGTATTAAAAGAGTCTGTCTATGCTTTGTTTTCTTTACACAGTTTCCAATTAAAATTGCGTAAGCGCACACCGTGTCCTTCCCCCCTTACGAGACACACACCAGAACAGTTCAGTATGTGGATTATAGTAAGTCAATATAACAGTTGTCGGAGAACAGAACGAAGCACAGATCTCATTTTCACATAGTAACCGACAACATTTTGTTAGTATTAAGTATTCTGCTTAACATTTTGTGTTAAAGTAATTACATTGAAGGTTATTTCCTCGAATTGAAGGAACAAATATTCAGTAATAGTATGTGACATATTGGTAATCAGGCCAGTAATTTAGGCAACGAAAACGTGAACAGTGTTGGAAGTTGATGGTAGATGCTAACGGTTCCAGCAAGGGATTAAAGCACTCTGAAAATTGCCCATTTGTTAATTTTGTTAATTAAGTTTATTTCAAACCTTTGGTGAATGACGTTCGTTAAATTACACATACAATTAATCTTCCACTCTATACAGAACAACTCTGTCTCCGTTATAAAGTGTAACCGCTTGATTTAGTTTTGGGGAAAAAATTGGTATTTATTGTGAGACTCTTATGGAACACATAATTACACTTTTTGGGCAGAATGCAGAGTTTATTAGTGTTACAGCAAGTGGTGTAGATAGTGACTGTTGGGCTTGAAATGGTTAGAGTTTGATTCTCATTTTTGTTAGCTAGCATAGGTTCGTAACCTAACATGCTGCCATCGGTGTACGTAACCTAACATGCTGCCATCGGTGTGCGTAACCTAACATGCTGCCATCGGTGTACGTAACCTAACATGCTGCCATCGGTGTACGTAAAGTCATTATTACGAAAGTCGCGTAGTTGGCGTTAATGAACGTGATGCATGGAGAAGAAAATTCACATCCAGAGTCGTTTATAATCTTAAAAATGAAAAGATTAAGGAAAGGGGTCTTTGTTTTACTATTGCAATGTATGTCAGTCAGACGGAGTAGGAAAGCGGGGCAGACACACGAATTCGACACACATTTTCGGTTGGAGAAAGAGTTAAAATCTCTCATGTAGATTAAAAGAGAATGTTGAAGTAGGTCTTGTAACATAACTGGGAAGATGTTAACATATCATTTCGTCACCTACGTTGCAACATACGGCGATGTTATTTCACCTTCTTTTGTATTTACTCGTATTCAGAATATGTTCGTGTTGTGTGTTCACTTTTTTGCGCACGAATTATTCCTACTGTATTTTTATACAAATTCTGCTTCTAAGTCCCTAATACAAACTGTCTCTTACTTACCAATAAGTTCGAATTTCTTATCCTCGCGTTCAGTTGCTAAGGGCCCTCCACTGTCACCCTGTGAAAAAAGCAGACAAACACGTGAAGTTTTTACGGAATTTTGTTAGCTTAAACCATTAACTGTGAACTGGTCTTCCCTCCCCACCGTCCCGTAAAGAAGAGGCAGTCTAAGTGACACGCGATCAAACCTATTTTCTCATACACGAGTATTTCAGGCTTCAGATGGAAGTTCTGTTTATAGAGTTTTAATGGCACAAGCCGAATCATGTAACTGTAGGGCTCTGTCAAAGTGTATATCCGAATATACACCTACTAAGGGAGTTCAACCAAAAACTGAACTCAGAACCGCGGCAAGCTTAGAGGCCTTACATTCCCCCTTATAATGTATAATGAGTAATATAACGTATAGCATGTTAGAGTATGTGTTGGAAATGACCTCTTTCAAATCTCAGACATTCTTGATTTATAAGGAACTGCAACAATGGGAAACCATATTCCAAATTTCTTATAACATTTTTCATATGATTTTTTCCTTATATAAGATCCCACAGTGAAAGTCCTCTGTCTTAAGTTGCACTGCACACTCACGAACAGAAGGTATGTACGTTACACTGTGCATCACATAAGTAGATTCAGCTGAAATGTGCGACTAAGTGATGATATGTATCGTACCATACACGCGGCGATATGACTGGCGATATTTGAGTCATGCAGCTGCCATCAGTCTTGCCTGCCGGTATCCATCATGCGGTGAGTTGTATATTACATGTTCTACGTCAGGAAATGGAACGCAGTTTAGCTTGCCGTGCGTTTGAATTCGGTTTTCAGTTATTTCCCTGTATTTTACTATAAGGGTCTAAAACAAATATCAGTGATGGCTACTCTCCGAACAGACGGACAAATGAAAATGTCTGACTTCGGACTTGAATTTTGATGTTAAAAATAGCGATGTATTCTTTTCCAGAACTTTTGCTTTGGAAATGTCCTTCTCCGCTTCTAATATTAGGATTAATTTTATTTATTAATTTGGTTAAGTTTTAGGACAAAAGTTCTGTACACATTTTGGAATGATTATAACATTTTGGAATGATAACCGGGTTATCGCATTAAATATTTGAATAAGTACAGACTGAACGGACTAGTCTACGGGTTGGGCAGTCGACGAATCTTGGTTCGATTCCCTGCAGGGACAAAAAAAGATTTTATTCTCATAAGCGCCGAAACTGTCTCCGGGACGTGGAGCTCTTTCTCCAGAGATAAAATGGCAGGAGAAATGAAGTTGAATGATGCTGATCATTCGCGTAGCATATTGCCTAGGTTAAGAATGAGTGGAGATAGAAACCTACCTCCACTCTCCGTTATTTCTTATAGAGACAAGAAAAGTGATGGAAGTATTAAGATTTATTTCAAACGTTTGTCAAAAAGCATTTAAAATGTGCTGTTGTCTGGAACTGTAATCGACGAGTTGGCAGCTTACTTGACAGGAATCCTTCATTCCTTCTGGATAACCCGCGCACAGCATGTTATCGGAGATCATCGTTTCACTGTACTTCGTGTTCTTCCGACATTCCTGATTGCTCATAACGGGCACCTCCACTTTCTGCAGGATGCAGGACGGCTTTCCATCTTCTTTAACGGTGCCCCAGCCGGACGCTATCGCCTGCGCGCCGTCGTACGTTTCATCTGCCGTGAAACATTCTTACTCGATTAACTGTGTTGCTTGCATCCTAATATTTCTTTTCATTACAGTGACAGAGTATCAGAACAATCACGCGAGAGTTTCACAGTACAAGATGAATGTCGCTCTATCATGAGAGGCGTAGACAAAGAATGAGTAATTCACGAATAAATAAATTGACTAAGCTGATGAATAATTGCACGGACAAATGAGTGAATAAATGTGTGATTAAATATATGAGGGATTATGTGCATAAAGCAATCAATATTTGAATTACTGTATGAAAGTAATGAAGTACATAAATGTATAATTGCAAAGAGTGCTTCATTTTTAGAAAGCACGGTGCCGGTATTGAAGTATGAGAACAAAAGCGATATATTTTGATATAAATAAATACATAAGTAAACAAATCTTAGTTAAATTACGAAAGCTTGAATTTATTTCATCTTCCGTAATTATTTTCCTTTAGCAACAAAATTTGATGCATATTTTATGTGTGTTTACGAGAGAAAAGGTATGGTCATCCCGTAATGCTAAGTGCGGCTGTACGAACAGTTCTGATAGAATCCAAGAAATAAAAACAAATATTTGATGTACATCAGTTTGTCTGTTTTCAAAGAAGTACGTTGAGTCTATACTTGAACAGTGCGAAATAGTCCAAGTCCGCTACTAACTTAACCTGACATGAAAGAACAAAACTCTTTCTGCTGATGTATTTTAGATAACACTTTTCTTACGTCTCCATGTCAGTAGTGTCTTTCACTGCATTATGAGTCGCTGCCTTACAAAATAAAAGTAATCAAATCGCCTCTTAAAATATGTAATTTTCAATAATTTCGTTCCTGCCTGTCCCTACCAAAAATGTCAACTATCTTGCCCACCTCGGGGAGCTGTAGGAATACTAATGTTTATTCTCCACAGAAAATTGGGTTCCTTTTATCATTGTCAACAATATATAGCCTAATATGTGTCGTAGACTTATTTTAAATGACGTGTCTGACATACACGTACCGGTGCAAGTTGTAGCTTTCTGTTAGTGCAATTAATGGATTATACATCTTAAGTTTTTGGAAATTCCCAGCCACATTTACCACAATGATTATTTTGTTCAAATAAGTGTTGAAAGGCACTTATGTGAACAAAATACTACGTAGTAGTTGCGACAAAGGCAGTTAGCACTCTGTAGAAATAGAAGCCGAGGAATGCGCAGCATTCACCTAAGAACTGTACAACTCTCGCCATCTGTGAACGGACCTCAAAACTATTTGGAAGACGCGCTCGAACATGGCAACGGCGGCAGTTTCGAAATTATGTAGGTGAAAAATTAAATTTTTTCCCTGAAATCTGAAAGAATTTTATACCATACAAATGTGTGATGTAATCATGGAGCTTGGGGAAGAATGTATAACTAAGTTCAAACACAGGCCGCACTTGCTTGCAAACCGGGTCGGTTCGTTTACGGGTATGGCCGTTGGCCTGTGTTCGGGACGTCTCTGTTTCGAGTCTCCACCGGGACGCCGGCTGTCCTGAACGAGGGTTTTCGTCATTTTTTTCAAGCATTGTAGGAAATTGGGAGGATTGTACTGCATGCCACTGTCAGTAACTCATTCCAGTTGATCATTCACCGGTCCCACTAGCTTCAGTGTTGTATGATCTGAGATACAATTTCGTAAAGTACACCACCAACAGCACCACTACCAAAACACCTTACTAGGGGAATCCGAAGAAACTTAGTTCTTGTCTACTTTATATCTTCCCATTTGGCAGGATAGTTACAGAAGAAATTATTTCACCTTACATATTCCATGCATTCGTATTACAGGTAACCAGTTTACAGTAACACCACAGTGCACTTGAAAGGAAACAGGGTAGAGAACAGACCTGGCTGTCAAAACGTGTGCTTTCTTTAAAATACAAAGTGATAGGCGAGCTCCAGAAAGGTAATAATCTAAGGTATAATACGCCATTGTCAGAACCCTTTAGAAGTGACTTTATGCTAGTGAGAGTAATCTTCATAAGGATATGCTCTTATTTTTAATCTGTAAGGATTAACAATTCCAACCACCTTACTCACAAACTGAACGGTACATAGTTTAATCTTTATAAGCTAATCACCTGATTACTGAACTGTCATTTAATGCAATGCTTCTGCCACCAAAATCGGTCATAGCTTAGCTGTACCCCCTTCGAGCATTTCTTATACTGCTGAAAGACGATAGGACCGTTTGTATGACCGGAGAATCTGATGCAGGTAAAAATTAAGTTAGCTTGTGTGCCTAAATGTGGTTGCCTGTTAGGCATTCACCTGTATTGTTGGGCAGGCAGATTGGTCGGATGTTGTCAGTGATAGGCACCTTATCGTTCAGTCTCAACAGGGCGATGTCGTGGTCAAAGTTCATGAAGCTGAAGTCACCGGTAATGGCCCGTAACACGAATCGACTCTCCGGCTTGTTGGTGTCATTACACCGATCGTGTTCGCCAAACGTGACTTTGATCATGAACCACATGAATCTGCTGGAACGAATAACCACATTGTACAGACAGATCTTGTTTGACAGGGCAAGGTAACAGAGCCTGGGTGGTTTCATGTTAACAGATAACGGTTCCGCGCGGATATTGGATTGAATCGTTACGTAGCGGGGAGCTGTAACACAACTAGCGCAAGTCACCTTTGTAGTGGAAGATTTAAGAATCGTGTAATGTAAAATAAACAAATAAAAATGTCATTTACCAAAATATTTGTAGTATAAGTGACTAATCGTAAAGAAACTGTCAGCACAACATTATTTATTAGTTAATTGCATCCAGCTACATGTTTAGGTTTCGTATAAAGCCCGTACCTGACTGATGCTAGCTACATAAAGAATAATTATATCTGTCACATACCAGCATTTCTTGAAAAAAGAAAAGTGGGATACCGTCTGTTCTTCATCACGCGTGACGTGGGTATAGGATGACCGAATTATTTCTAAAAAATATTTTAAAATATATTGCGAAAATATTTTTAAGACGTTTCTGTATTTGTTATGTAATGTAAGATCAAATATATATTGTATTTGTAATCATAAATTTGTGTAGATTCTAATGATCTAAGTAGTTATATTGTGATATTAACCCTTTGGCGCCGGAATTAACTTTTTCACTGGATTCTGTAAAACCCCGGATTTAAATTACAGAATTTATTTTTTTTCACGCAGACTCTTATAAGAAGAAAGGTAAAAAAAAATAATACCCACGCAACTGTAAAAGAATGGCCTTAATTGGCAGAAGCATATTCTGCGTCACTGGGGAACTGAACCCAGCAATCTGTTACACACCGTAGGCTTATGCTTCCTTCGGCGCGAAACGATTAATCATCTGTAAACTGTAACAGCCCTTTGTCTTACAGCTGAACTGAGAGAACTGTGGTTGTTCTCACTCTTGCAAGGAAGGTATTTGACGCCGTTTTGTAAAACATTACCTGCTGTACAATTAGAACATAAATAGCTATAAAATTGTTCAGTAGGGCATCTGCATAAGAAGATTGATCCTACCCTTTGACGCAGTGTGCAGCCGTAAGGACATATCTATCGTTGATAAGCATGCCGCCGCAGTAGAAACGATTAAAATACGAGAGACGGACCATCCATGGGAACTCGTTCATATTAGTGGGCTCTCCGCCCACAATTCTGCTACCATCGTTTCGTTCACCGCAACCTAGAAGCAACACATCACCATGTCTGAGACATGATAGCGTTAAAACAGTGCGCAGGGCTTCAGTAATTAAATTATCAGTAGTGGCCTTCCCACTGGGCTACGTAGGCCAGGGCCCCACCAAAAGTAAAAATATGCAATATTACCAGGTTACACTAATTTTCATAACAGGTTATGCATATATTTACGTACCTAAGTGTATCTAAGGTGCAGGAGTGGAAACGGATGGTAATTCACGATGAAGACATATGTGCCTATGTCCTCACTGCAGAAAAGGGGTTGATTTCCAAAAAAGAGTTGTTTAGAATAAGGGCAACCTCGACCTCTAGTCTTCTATTAATTTGTGTCAAACGTTAGGCATGGCTTCAGTTAAGAGTTGTTACTTGATAGGCGTTTTTGTTTTACTTGTTGGTATTTCCGTTTTTGGCTGTGACAACCGAAAAAAACCCTGCCGCAGGGGCTTTTCTAAACATTTAGTTGTTGAGTTGTTACGTCAGAAAAATTTAGCCACTCGTTTTTCACACACAGTTATGCTTCTGGTGTACAGTTGGAGAATGTCTGAACCAAATGATTAATCGTCAGCTTCTCAAGGATGACTCTTCTGTACACTTAATAGTACGATTTCTGTACTATCTAGCAGTCATTGACTACCTGACTTTCCTACGTATAAAACACGTGAAAGAAGAATTTGTGTTAAAATAACTGAATTTAATAGGATTTGGATGTTTTGCATGTGTATTCACGATGATTGTGTAATTTGATAAACCTGCAAGTAGGATTTATTGTGCACTGCTGCGAAAGGAATTGAACTTCATGATTCAGATTTCATTACAATACGGAATTTCATCCAAATTGCTGAGGTAATAGAATGTATAGACTGAAGATATGAGCTTCGTATTATGCGTTCACTTCATTAACCTCGCGGATAAACCAGTTCGTAAAAACATTTAGCAGTTTGTCACCATACTGAGTATATCTACTATTCATGCATATTTCAGAATGGCTGACTGAATAACGATACTTCGGTCTATCGGAAATGTTAAAATTTCATGTTGTTTTGCAGATTTCCTCAATTATAAATATGAGAAATATAGATATCTATAAGAAAGCCATAATTATACTTCTTGATAGGGACGTGGTTCATATTTGTGTAGGCAGACTCTTTTTTTCTTTCATGGCTCAACAGCCGTAGTGGACCTAGACCTCAGCACCGTGGAGGTTCTGCAGTCACACTCTCTGAGACAAGTCACACTCCTCTGTACGAGTGATCGGCCCGTCTCAGAGACCTCTACCTGACAACGTACAACACTCACAAGAGAGATACATCCATACCCGCGGCGGAGTTCGAAACCGCAATTCCAGCAAGCGGTTTATACACAAATAGCAGGCTTAATGACGTATAGTGGATTCATATTAACGACTTCTTTTCAGTGATCTTAACGAATTCATTCTTCCTGATTTCGTGAACCTTTCGTCATTAACAAATAAAGGAATCGGATTAAGGCTACAGGCCTGTGGCACTGCACACCCTGAAAAGTCGGCATCAAATTTCGCAGGAACATGCTGATTCCGTTTTTAGGGAAGAAGTTGATGGTACAGACAGCGTGTTCCTCCGAAAGTTTGTAACAAAACGCACAACTGCGTTAAGGACTGGGACTTTGTATAAGACATATGTTGGTAATTAGCACACTTACAGAGCGAGCAACTGTTTCATACTCACTACATGTACAGTGAGGGGTTACGACCTGATTAGGTCTGGCTGCAAAAATTCCAAATAAGTTTTTCGTCGTTTTCATTGAATTTTCAGCTTCTTCACTCTGTAACAGACAAAAGCCATACCATTAATATTTATATTCAATCCATGCTGCTGTACCGTCTCTTAATATCATTTTGGTTTTTATTTCTTATTTCTGCAAGGTGTACGATTTCGTTACAGGGAAGGCGTGCTTGTCCATGTACTTTTAATATCATATGTTTTGTCTGACAAACAATTTGACGGATTTCGAGGAAATTTTATAGTCTGTAATTTTAATTTGACGCATTATTCACCATGCCACTTTTGTGTAATATTGAACTGGAGATGAACAGCAGTACACGATGTGTTTTGCAGAACAACCATAAGTTTTATTGCTTCCGGGTGTACATTTAAATTTACCAACACAAGGTAATTTTGGTGCGTAAAATCTGTTTCTGGGAAAGTAAGCTTTCATCTTCTTCGGTTTATCGTTGCCGCTCGTCCATCATTGTTCTTATAATGCCGTATTTTACAGAATAAAATTGCTTCACCTATGTGGCGTGATTTTTGGATCACATTATTGGAATGTTCACCGCAAGGAGATCGGGATGTTTTGATCGTTGCCTCTAAAGTTCAGTGTTGCGGACTTCATTTCGTTGGATAACAGTGTAACACATCTTTCGGCGAGTAACAGGTTGTGACTGTTTCTTGTTACTGTTAACCATTCTGTTCACTATCTTAGTCTCCTTTTTGAGGGTTGTGCTGTAGTCTGTACCCTCTTGAAAATGAAATTTTTCGGCTCATGAATCCTGCAATTTGTAGTAATTTCGGAAATTCTGAGAACCACCTCAGATGGAAAAAAAAAATAATATCTGTAAATTGCACCTTTGGGGAGGGTTAGATTAAAAAGATGCTTCTTATAATGTAGATGACTTCTAACTGCTGACTACAGGCAAATATGCAATGTATATGATACCCCGCTGACATGATTCATTGCATGACAAGGCAACAGAAAGAAACTGAAAGGTTTCGATGGGGCACATCGAGTAAAATATTTTCATGTTAAAGATTTTACGAAACCAAGAAACTGAAGTTTCAAAATGTGTACTCGTGTGCGTTGTACTTGATTTGTCTTCTAAAAGGCGGTTCATAATTTAAAAAAAGGTTAATAACGTGTGCGTACGTATGTGGCACATGTCTTGTTTCTTCAGAACGCGTCGAAGGTCTCAACAAGGGTATACGTAAAAGTTTCAGTAAGGTGGCTCTTAAAAGAGAATCCATAATATAACAACGCGACGCAATTTAGCTTCGGACTGTCCTACCGAATTTGAACACGAACGGCCCAGTGTTGTGGACATTGTAATTCTGGGTGGCGAAACTCACCAAAAATATTTGTTTTCAAATAATGTAAGGGTGATGTCATATTAGAAAAAGCTTTTCACTTTACTTACAAATTAATCTCGTTATATAACAGTAGACTAGTAATTATTATTGTTGTTACTTTTTATTTTCCCAAGCTGGAAAACCTACACCCTTTCGCTGGATTTTCCCCGATCTTCGGGTGGAGCCGGAAAAGAAGAAGACAAATTTGGTGGACCTGTTAGAAAATGCTAGTCTTGCTCCCCGAACCTTTAGCCTAAAACGATCGACCAATTCCAAAATTTTCAGTTACACTTTCATAACGTCGATCAATTTGGTATTAAAGTAAAATACGTGTATATACTTAGCATAAACACTGTGCCAAATGTTGCCGGTGTATCGCTGTTTTTCCAGATTTCCCATTCTTAAATATACGTTAATACGGCGTCTCCTTTTTATAGACGTAGACCAATGATGCCGTGTAATACCTGCCAACGAAATAACGTTCGTGAGTACGTTTGGGATCAGTCTATCACTCGTCTTCTGTCGAATGTTTGTTTTAACTGTCAGAAGTCTTCCGGGATGCAAGAAAAATACCTTCAAGGTCCTTGTAGGCCTGTAGATTGTTTCCACAACACTGCAATTTATGGAAAGGGCTCTTGAATTTTTGTGTAGGAGTCACTTGGCACTGCGTCTGCATTCTTATTATCTAACTGTGTTTAAGCAACGGGTGTCGGTCAGCAGAGTATTAACAGTGCCGTGACAAATGTTAAACCGTTCACCGCCCAAAGGTTATTGTCTTTCAGGCTAGTGCTCGCGAAATCGCAGCGAAGTGTCTTTCGTTTGCTGATCGTAGAAGAACGCATGTCGAATTTGAATTGGATTTTATGAGTGTTCGAGATTAGGGCGCTGAGGAAATATTTTAACCTAAAGGAGAAATAGCACGAGAATGGAGAAAACTGCAGGGTGAAGAGCTTCATGATTTTTGCCATTCGCTGGATGTTATTAGGGAGATCACATAAGGAGCGGAAGGCGTGTCGTGCACGTAGCACGCTTGGTGGGGTTGAGGAATACACATAAAATTTTGGTCAGAAAACTTGGGGGTGGGGTGGGGGTGAGCTGAGAAAAATTTGGGACAAATTGGTGTAGAGAGAGAGGGATAAGGTTCAGATGAAACTTAGGTTAGTAGTGTGCGAGAATGTCGACTGATTTGTGTGACTTAGAACCAAGGACAAGCAGTGGAATTTTTTAAACACGGTCACGAACTTCTTGGTTTCGTAAAAGGAGGGGAATTTCATCACTAGCCGAGAGACTCTTAGCTTCTCACGCAGGACTCTACTCTGTGACGTGAGATGACTGAAGTGTTTGTTTCTGCAATTGAAACCGGCATTTAAAAACTTGGTACTAAATGTGCTAATCTCCAGGGCTTAAACCACCACAAGCGTTATGAAAACCTAGAAATACAGTAGACACTTACGATCCTTTAATTCTGCGTCTCGCAGTCCTTCAGATTCCTTCGTAGTCTGACGTTAAATGCAATAAAAACTATACATAATAATAGCGCTAGTGGCCAGTAGCAAACGGGGATCATAAGGTAACTCCGAACAGTTCTGTTGGCAGCACTCTAGGCGGCCAACGAACCGGGAGATATTCTGTGTAGCCCCCGATCCTTGCGCATGTCCTCTAGGCACTTTTAACTAATTATGCATGGGTGTGACACCAACGCTTAGAGTTCGTCAGAGTCTATTGTTCTCCAAGTATAGACCCTAGGTTTATAAATTACACAACACAGTGCTCTGTGAAGTTGTGTCAGTTTTATAACAGATTGTTCGTGGAACAGCGCACTCACTGCTACGTATACGGCACGTGATTAAGGAGCATGCTTCATAAGGGGACTGTCCTGTCTGCTGTCCCCGAATATTGGAATAGAATGGTTGGCCCCCGTGCTTCGTATCGGTTGCCGTTGTTCGAGTTTCAGTTCAGGTGCCCTTTATTCCGACCGATCATTTTAGTGGAATTTGTCTATCCTAGGTAGATGCAAGGGTAGTACCTCAAAGTAGGCCACGACCGCTTCGTTAACGCATATTTTGGATTCGTTATTTACTAATTGCTCCTATTCGACACTACGTGAGAATTCAAAACCTCGCAAAACAAGGAAGGACAGTGAATGAAATATATAAGAAAGTGACAAATACATGGTTTTAAATAATTCACCAGCACAACGGAAATTCTTTTGATTGCGAGGCCAGAATATTATTAGGGAGCATGGAAATTAGGTTTGATATGACGGAACTGACGAAGATATTAAAAGATTCTGGCGACAAGGGCATGTACAGAAACTCAGATTTGGGTAAAGAGAACCCATCCTGCAGTGGACAGCTCTTGGAAGAATGAAATAAATTAGAAGGCAAAAGTTCGGGAATTTAGATGTTGAATTTAAAGAGGATGTTTCGGCAGCCGCCCATAACAATGGGAAACAAAACGTTGGTCAGTGTTAGTGTGTAATTTATATGTTATGAAAATAATAAGCCATGAAAACTGATTTGGGTCTCGTCTATAATAATTTAAGAACTCTCGCGTCGTGTAGAGAGATACTTACAGGGCGCAACTGAATTTCTTTCTTACTGGGAACCTAAATAAATACTGTCATGTCACCCGTGTTTTTGTTTTATATTCCAGAGGAAATTCATTTAAAGAGGCTTTTTAAATTATCTCAGACAAGCGTATATTGCCACAGAAAATTTCAAGATATTGCGCTAAGTATTTGTAGCATCGCGCCCAATTCAGGCATTCAGAAAATCTCCACGTTTGTATTTGTAAAGGCAGAAAACTGAACAGTAAAGAGGTACATCGGCCTGTAGCTTCCTGACATACAAATCAGTTTTCCCAAAAATTCGTGAATGATTTCAAAATTATAAACAGGAACAAATGCAGGGGAATGTTTGTACTTGTATAAAATAGGAAATAGAGTTCCCTATAGAAAACAAAGCCTACTTTCTGATCATACAAGTCTCTTAGTATTATTACTGCCCTTTTATTTTAAGTCTCTGAAGAACTTGCTACTTAAGTACGGATTCAGTACTTGCTAAATTTGTTGAACATAACCTCAAGATTTCGCATCTCGCCGTGTTTGTATTTGTTGACTTACAAATATTATTTCGTATGTAAAGTGTAGATATACTTGTGTCTGTCTCCTTATTCAATGGTACTCTCTTGCCTCAAATATTTCAATAGTTGTCGCCATAGAAGCGAAAGCCAAATGAAGTGTCGCACGTTCGCCGTCACGTTATTTTGAATTTAACAAGAATATTGTCTTAAAATAAGTTAAAAATATTTTTATGTCTATTACCATTACGTAACTTCAGGATCCAAAATTAAGTGTCTCTAGTGTCGCTCATCTAACAAGTTCGCGCTTTCGCCTGTCTTTACTACTGACGGCATGGAATTATAAACTGCCCTGTCGAGGTGTTCTCAACAGGCAAAATCCGTTAAATGGTGTAAAAGTTGGAAAGGCCACACTGACACACAGGCACGTAAATATCATGTTGATGTCATGAAGCCTACTTATTTAGGAGGAATGTAGGCTAAAGTGATTCAGCTTTTGTGTTTGAGTTCCGGAAATAGTTTCATATTTGGTGGGTTGTGATGTGATGTGGCAGGTTGTTAGCGGGCACTCAGCACATGTGCCTGTGACGGTTAGCAGAAAACCGTTTCATCTTACTAATTACAGGGGTGTACATTTTGTGTGTGTCTATGGAACTGCAGAAGACATTCGGAGTCAGACATAATTTGAATTTGCGGTACAGAAATCCGCAGTACTTTGATAGCCACATTGTTCTTTGTCAGAACAAACACTACAAGAGCTTTGCGAGGTGTGATTGACGCAATAAATAGTCTTTCATTCTTACAGTACGTTTTCCTAACGCAAGTAAATGAAGCTTGAAAATCTGATAGGGAGTTACAAATTCAAAAGTCATATTTTTTCTTGCGCTTTAACACAATTCACTTTAAAGTCGTATTTTAGTATTGTAGCTTTGTTTTTCATTCTATTTCTTGGTCATTAAAGCAGTCGCATCCTTTCAGGTTTTCAAACCGAATTTATATACTTTTCTGGTCTTTCGTATGTGTGAATATGATCCGACATGTTGTCAGTGTCTTTGGTTGGATTACCATAATAATACGACGTCAGTGGTGACGAGTACAAATAAAGAAGCTGCTCATTATAGAACTGTTTTATATCACGCAACTTCCTCCTTCATAGAGTCACGTGTTGTTCTTAACAACCTATTCTCTGACGACCACAAGTGGCATTCATTCTTTAATATGAGACCAAATTTCACACACATACGAAACAAAGAGAACGGATATAAATAGATAAAAACATATGAACGGGAGGAGCAGAAGACTCTGAGTTGAACAGTAGCAAACATTTCCGAAGTTTAATCTGCTAGTAATTAAATTAGATTGCTTGATTTAAATACAATTTTTGCTACTACTTCAATGTGACAGTGCTTATGTACTTGTACTGCCTTTTACTACGATAGACGCAGAAAGAGTTGACTTAACAAGTTGTTCTCAGCTTTTAAATTTGCTGGGATAACGTCAACAAAACGCTCATTCCTTTGGACAAAGGGAGGGTTTGACCTCTTGTTTGGAAAAAGTGATTGCGAACAGCAGTGCGATTGATTTCTTAGCAGTTTAGCTGTTATTGGTTCGCCTTCCCCTAAGAGTAGAAATTTTATTACGGAACTTAGTTTCACTTTGTGTCGTCTTCTTTGTGAAAAAAGGAGGCCTCATATAGTTCTAAGAAGCTTCATAAAGAATTGCAGGTATTGAAGATGTTACATTTTCACATTTGTTGTGGTGTCGCGGCATTGTAAGGTCCCATTGTCTCGAAGGAACAGGACAGTGTATTTTTAAATTTTGTGTATGCCATTTTATCACGTTTGATGATCACATTCTTGTTTTGTACCGTTGCTTGTCATTTGCTTCTGGTCCGTTACGAATCTGTTCCGGTTTCAGAGAAAGTAAACCGTGCTCAATTGCATTACACTTGAATCCTCAAGCAGCCTGCAGCAGCGAAATAGCTGAACAATTTACTTAAACACTGTGTAAAGTGTTATTATTCGGAAAGACTGTCTTAACTGGATACATTATTAATTCTGCCATAGCATGGGAATATGATTCAGGATGTGATTGGATTAGAATTTGAAAATTATCGTGCCTTAATTTAAGACGTTCTTCCGATATTTTCGGTAAACAAAGAGGAACGTCACGAAGAAGTTCGAAGGTAGGCGATAACATGGCCGAGATTCGTACCGAGTAATGTCCAGAGAGTTACTGCCACAAAAACAGGTTATGCATTAATTGTCAAATAACAGGTTTGAATGTGGCTACAAACTGAAATGAAAAGAACTGAATGTTGCATTGCGAGTATGTCTGTTTGACATTAACTGCTATACACAGCACGCAGGGGAGATAACCGCCTCCCTCTATGTGACTTTGTAGAAACGTACCAAAGGTTCGGCGAAATTTTGTGCCTTTATATTCAGTGTAGAATTATCAGTAGAATGAATCTGAACTAGCTCCGTGGAGCCGAGCACCTTACAAGCTGATAATCATTGACGTAGTCAAAAATGTACATATTTTTTGTGACCCTAACGCAGGAACCCACAATTTAACAAAAAGCTAGAAACCACGTCAAACTTTTAGAGGCCAGAAGGGTGACATGGAGCAAGTTACATACCGAGGACCCGAAATTCTGTTGTTATCTATAAACCTCACTGTTATCTGATGCCTGCTACTCGCTGCATGTGAACTGATATGCATTTTTTATGTGAAGAGAAAAATTGCAGTAATTATGGTGAAAATGTTAGGCGCCATCCTACAGAATCTAGTACCCCGGGCGACCACGCCTCTGGGATTTGTGTATCTCTGCCCTAACACACAGTACGCCCGTAATTGGCTGTGTTCTGAACCAGCTTATATTCTTAAATTCCGTTTTAATATTGTTGTTACATTCACTTGTCGGTCTACCAAGTCTTGCTTTCTGATATGTCGGTTAAAATTTTGTGTGGATCTGTAATTTATACTATCGGCTTTACATGCTGTATCCATGTAATTTTCTTTTTCATTCTATTCCATTCATTCCAGTCTAATGAGTTTTGGTTTCTTTTCGTTTCGTAGTCCTTCCCTCTTCTACCTACTTGTTCACAGTAGGTGTAGAGGGTTTTTTGATTTTTCACTTGATCACACTCAAACACACACTACATTCGGTAGGACTCCTCTGGACGTGGGATCGGCCCGTTGTAGAGACCTGTATCTGACAACACAAACACTGTACGAGACGAATATCCATGCCGCCCGGTGGTATTCGAACCCACGATCCCAGCAAGCGCTCAGCCGCAGACCTATGCCTTAGACCGCGCGGCCACTGGGATCGGCATGAGTGTTGGTGACGAGTAAAAATTATGAAGTGCGTAATTATAAAATATTTTCCTTCTTGCTTGTTACAAAATTTCTTTTAGATCAGACATTGTCAGACAATACATTTAAATTATTCTGACGAGTACAACAAAAGAAGTGCATTTATCTGTGGTATTTCATACCATTAGAGCGTTGAAATTAGCCTATTTGTGAGCAGGCGCCATTTACCATTCTGCGAATAATATTGTTCTCTTTTTTATTTACTGCATTCTCCTGTCTACGATGAAAACAAAATATGTGTTTGCAATAAACCTTTGTTTTCAAATATGCTGCTGTCCATAAGCCCACACAAAATATTAATATTGCTTTATTCCTAGCAAACAGCGGCGCGAATATATATTATTCCTCAATATTAGTTTGAAAGCCAATTCACAAGTAGAAGAGGATATTTATCACTCACGTACACACGAACTGGCCTTTAAATTTCTGTCATTAACAGCTGTTAATAAAGGCATTAAGAACTAACAGTACGGTTCAATGATCTTAAGGTAATGGTCTACCTGATGGAACTTTCCCCATCAGTTTCAGTTATTTTGTTTAACAGAAAAAAAACTTGTTAAAATCAAGGAGATAAACAAGATTTGTGTGGTGTCCCCTGCAGCGCAGATGTGTTCAGCCCATAATCACGGCTAACTGACGATAACTGTACGCGCACTAATTATGACGTATCGTCATGTGACATCATCACATTACTTACCAGTCCAACACGAGCCGCAGAGAACAGAATAATGACAATCAACCTCCAGCACCCCAAGGTCCAGGTGAAACACGACATGGATGTTACTGTGCGTTGAACACAGAGTGGCAGGGACTGACGACTGATCCACACAGTGACCTCGGGCTCTGTCCCCTACTTTGTACACACACTTCTTGCTTGGCTTTCTTACCTCGCCAGACAACCAACCGCAGAGTCAAATCATCTCTGCCGGTCGGCCCTCCTCTGTGCTTAACACATCCGAGTCCCAGATTGGTTGCTCATAAACATCTGAATTGGATGGAAACCTATCGTCGTGAGGCTGATTCTTTAGTCGAGAATATCTGAAAACTAACGTGAAGTTACTTGTACTAGGAGGAAAATGTTAACATTAAAACGAAAAGAAAATTAAGAATTTAACGGGAAGTATGTCTGATCAATTAATGCATTGTGTCCGTATGTATATTTATCAGTGATGTAGTTCCTAAAATATGTCTAAGATAGAGCAGTCTTTTTCCGAACAGGAAGAATTACAAATCCGACTGCTGAAATGCTGCTCAGAATTCTTTACACAGCCTATAAAATTATTGTAACAACAGAAAAAAAGTTGTGAATTGCTCAGCGTGGCGTAAATGTGATACACCAGTTCAAGGCTTGTGACTGTGATCATTAATACAAAGAAATCTTAGGTGCAAAATTTTTTTATCGATTAGTAAGTGTCTGTGTTAAATGCAAAGAAGCCTGAAACGGGCAGTGCCGACTTCTCGTAATATTTTGTAATAAGCAAGCATGACTGTTTGTATAGTCACACAGACATAGATTCTGGGAAGAGAGGAATACGCAAAGGTTTACAGACATGCTGGAATTTGCAAGTTTCATCGCACAGAGTGACAACTGTGCTTCTGCGCGGCGGCAAGAAGTAGATCGCCCGCCAGGCGATGGTAATAGGCCTACACTCTTTCATTCGCACTATATTCATCGTAAGTAAGCTGTTTATTTACTTCAAGTCACCTTTAATTATATCTGTAATATTTTAGACATAAATGAGTAATTTAAGTTTTTCAAATGGAGGGAATATTTACGTGTTTTCATAATATTTTCGTCATGAATAAGCACTTTATGTATTGCAGTACAAATTAATTTAAAACAGCCCTGGCTAAGGACAGAATTTTACGCTACAATGAAAGTTAACGCATTGAAATACGCAGACGTGTCTCGTCCTGCAAAACATGTAGGCATCTGAAGCCAAACTGCAAACCTTTAAAAAAAAGCCGAGAATAAAACGATCATGTGTAGAAGAAGAACTAGATAGTAAAAAACAAGTGATAATAAACATAATAAATGTAAATATAAAAAGATAAGAATACGCTGCACGTGAAAATATTACTGCGTGTGAGGTGCACCTGTGCACCGTCTGAAGGCACATTACTGCGTGTGTGATGCCCCTACGCACATGAAGGCGCATTACTACATGTAGGATATCCCTGTGTATGCTACGAAGGCGTATTACTGTATGGTTGAACTAAAATAAACGAAAATTTTAATGTAATATTAGTGTGCTGCCTAGGAAGCTACAGAATAACACTTTATGTTTATCTAAGTTTTGCCTGAAAGACTTGAGGGAGTTAAGCTAAGAAATAAAATATTATTATACAAATTAGAGGCTACGGGGAATCCCTACCCTTACTACTATTAAAGTTGCATGCACTTATAACAAATACTTTTCTTCTTCTCTTTTTCCTTCTCCTCAGTTTACCCTCCCTTCTTATTCTCCCCACTCCCTTCTCATCTCCTCCTCCTCCTCCTGCTTAGCAGTATTGCTTTGTAACCGTATTTACAAATTCCCAAATACGACTGTCAATCTAGGAATCGATTATTGTGACTGAAGTTTTTTATAATTACCTAGCCGGCCAAGGATGTTTTTTTCGTTCGTTCGTTTCGTAGTCCTGACCTCTTCTGCCTACTCACAGTAGGTGTCGAGGCTATTTTCACTTGATCACACTCAGACACACGCCACAGTCGGTAGAACTCCTCTGGACGAGGGATCGGCCCGTCGCAGAACCCTCTACCTTACAACACAAACACTCACAAGAGACAAACGTCAATGCCCCCGGCGGAATTCGAACCCACGATCCCAGCAAGCGCTTGGCAGCAGACCTATGCCTTAGACCGCGCGGCCACTGGGATCGGCGGATGCTTTGTACTTCTGCTTTAACCTTTTAAAGCACAGTGGTAACAGCATGCCCCTGCCGCTTGGTTTAACACTTAGAACGCTGTGTGGAACTACTTGTGCTGTATATAGGTGTCTATGATTCTGAAAAACTGAAGGATTTTTCAGTATGGACCATTAATTGGCACGTCTTTGTAATGGAGAAGCAGTGTGTTTCCTCTCAGGTAAAAAGATGATATTTTAAATAATATTTAGATAAATTTGAGTTTCTAAAGTCTAAGAGAGGTTAAGGTGTTTTCTTTTCACGTCCTTTCCTGTTATCGTTTACCATCTTTCATCTCGACGCTACACCATCTACTTACCGGACAAGCGCCGTTGTGTGGGAACTAATATATGAACCTCACTATGGCTGTTTGCTAGGCAGCGCTCATTAAATTGTCGTTTTGGCTACTAGAGAGTGACATGTAGTCACATCCGTTAGTGCGGTGACCGATGGAAAGCTTCTGTCAAGGTGAATAGCCTCTATTATGAGTCTACAAAGCCGTTATTAGCAGAGTTTAAATTTGAATAATACATTTTGTATTAACGCATGACTTTATATACACGTCTTTGTACATAATAAATCGTTGAATTTGACTTGTTATAATATTTTATTTAACGCAAGAAGTGTGTCCATTTCTTGACATTATAACGTGTGATGTCTTCCGAGCACTGCGCTCACATGATAGCCCTGTAAACTTCATTAGCGCCACTTAGTGTGGTTTGTAATGCAAAATTAATTCGGAGTTAAAAAAAAAATTAAGGGTACCCAAACCGCGATAGAAAAGAAGAAAGAGAAATGTGATTATGGCACTAGAGATTTTGTTTCTGTGGCTGAAAAGCCCAACTGGAGCGTAGGTCGCCTTATTGTTGAGATTTCTAGATCACACAAACCCGGTAGGACTCCTCTGAAACAGTGATGAACTCGTCGCAGAGGTCGCTACCTATGCAACACAACAGACGAATATCCATGCCTTCAGCGGAAATCGAACCCGCGATCCCAGGGACCAAGCGGCTTTAGACTTAGGCCTTAGACCGCACGGCAACGCGGATTGGCACCCTGCAGATATTGGTAAAGCTATTTTGAAGATCACTCAGTGCAACGGCGGTGGGTGCTTTCTGCGTAATTTGGTGGAGTGTATTCTCTTCTCTGCTGTCATGTGGACCTTACCTCAAAACTCGCGTTATGCTAATAGTTAAACGGAGGTCACCCATACCTAATGGTACAGCAGAACTTGCCAGCCAAGGAACGGTACACTTGTTTAACTAACCTGGTCACGCTTGTATGCTGAAGTCTTAATCAGTGGTAATGCCACGAGTGGATCGAAGGAAGGTCAGTGCCAAGGAGTGGGCCTGGTGGCTATGCAGAAGTATGCGAAATACCGTTGAAGAGAGAGTAAATTACATTGGAATGAGGAGCCAGCGCAAATAAAATGAATGTAATAACGGTAAAAGAGTAATGGAGAAAATCATTTACTTATCCTCGTGGATACGTAAATTTGTGTCATTACTTTCTTTGCTTTATTTGGATATTGAGGAATTTAGTCCACGTTCTCATTTTCACGAGCATTAACAACACTTTCATTCAGGCTGTGTCATCTGGGGGCGATACATTGTAACGTGGAGAAAAGGAATTTTATGGATCGGCTGCTTTAATGGCCACATCCAACATCTAACACAACAACACAACTTCATTATCATTATCATTATTATTATTACTCATTATCTAGATTTCTAACTTCACAGCCGTTTAGCTGGTTTTTCAAAAGAGTATGGGACTCACTGACCAAGCACTTCTTATTCACTGTTCTGCCAAAAATTATCTGACTATACGGCATGTACTAAATGTTACTGCTTTCTGTATTAGGATGTATAGAGCAGGGCAGAAATTAAGCAGTATTAAACTGTCGTGTAATTTTTTTGGGATAATACCCGTTGTGGATAGTACTAATGGTATTATGCAAGCCGTTTTCGGTTGCCATATTCTTATAAGCTCTTCTTTCAATTCTGTATACTTCTGGAGCTGTCACTGATGGTGCTGTGAATATTATGACTGTTAGAAATTGCTACATCTGTTAAGTATGTTTCTTTGATAGTTTTATCATTTATAACTCTGTCCGGTCTATTGTTATGGATAGCTCGATCAGTTATTGTGGACCCGTCATAGTACGGATGACAGTTGGCGTTCTGTAACACGGATTATGGCTCATATTTGTAATACGGCATTGATGGTCCCTTTGACAGTCCACACTGGATAGCCAGTTCTTAATGGACAGTGTTGGCTGCTTGATTGTGACGATGGGTGTAATCTCCTTTAGCTAGTGCACGAAATGTACCGGTTATATGTTGAATGGTTTCTAATTCCTGTCGGCATTTTCCGCAGATGTATTTAGCAATATCCGGATCCTTCAAAGTATACCTCTTATTATTAGTGGTATTAATGACCTGATCCTGGACGGCTGTCATAAATGCGGTAGTTTCTGGGAAGGGTTCGCCAGCCTCGAGCCATGCATTCGATGTTATTTTATCTGCATATTGTTGTTGTTGTTGTTGTTGTTGTTGTTGTTGTTGTTGTTGTTATTATTATTGGCCACATTTTGACATATGATTTACCATTCGATCACAAGATTAGAATTGATGTGAAGGGATTTCGTGTGTTTTATTAACAGGCACATATCTTTTTATGTTGTACGTCGGAACAGTTCCTCTACTTACAGTACCATCCCGATTTAAACAATAAAAGTGAAGGGAAGTAATGAAAAATTTTAGATAATGCTTCGTGATTTATGTTCCTAACTCTTACGATGTAGCTTTCAGTACGACTGAGGGCCTGCAGTCCGTTAGGTGCACGTAGCATCCTCTGAAACACTTAAATGCTCTTCGCTTCGTGACTGTGGACGTGCCGTGTATTTCACTTGAGTCTTCAGGGTGTTTGAGGGAACACAAACGTGCGCAAGAGGTTCTGAATTAAACCGCAGCGTCCCCACCACATCGTCATACAACAATCTTCTTTCGTATTTACCATTCCCAAGTATGGTACTTTAATTTCATTAAATTTCACGATTTATTGGCAACACTTTATATATATATATTTTTTTCAAAATTTTAATAAAGGAATAAGAAATTTTTGTTCACGTTTGTAAATTTATTTACTCTCAGTTTCCCGCGTTTGCTCTTTAGAGAATTTGCTTGTCATTCACTGTGGCGTTGACAAGCAGATACATTTACTTTATTTCAGAAATTCTCATAGTCCCTTGACTTTATGCAATAATATAATATAATATAATATATTGGAAAATTACCACCTGCTGGGGAGCGTCCACGCTTTTTTAAAATTTATTGCTGTCGCTTACAGCGTGTTTGGATTTTTCCCTTGCCTCATTAAATAAACAAAATTCTTATGAAGCTATATTGAGTTGTTCTCGGTGCATTTAATGTGAGTTAAATAGGAATATAATCACAATACTTTATTAAGTTATTAAGCAACTTGCAGAATAGCTTTATTTTATATCTTCTGTTCTATAATTTAGTTATTAAATATTTGACTACAAATTTCCTTATACTGTATTTGAAAGAAGAGAAGGTGTGATGAGGTGCCTGTGGTCTGAAATGTAATAGACCTTTGAACTTCAACAAAAAGTTAGACAAAAAAGAAATTTAGAGACAAATACACGCAAGCAGGAACACAAACACACGTTGCGGCCGTGGTCCATCAGTTAGCGGTTGCCGTAACTGCTATTTTAGTTCAATAGACTAACAGATTATTTTAGACCACAGTTATCCCGTTTCATAACGTTTTAAATAATTTCGTAATCATTCGTTGTCACCTGTATGGTCAGCTAAGCATAAACTATGTACTTAATACAGTATTTGTAAATTAAAGCATATGAAATAGTCGTCACTCACAACTAATGTCTCTCCGAAGAACTGCCTTCCTTATGGTTTTCCCATTATGTTTCAAACAGACTTGTGGCTCAAAGCTTGAATACCAAAGTCAGAATTCATCTTCTTCGGTATTTCTTGTAACGCCACAGGCTGTATTAAAATACAGTTTGATGCAGTGGCTTCTCTTAAGTTTCCTGTCGAATAGTTTTATAAACTAACAAGCACAAACGTAACTTTCGCTGTAAGAATGTTTTAACACTCACGATAAACGCGTGTTTTTTCTCTCGGTTCATTATTTGTTGAGATGTTTGTTTGCAAATATATCCGTTCAAGATGTCGGTGGTATTTTAAGTTACGGGACTTTTTAATCAACGTTGAACAACGTGTAAGTCCCCATAAAATCTTCTTCCTGTAGGCAGAAGCATCAGTTTTCACCAGCACATTAAGTGAGAATTACCTTTGTGACGATGTGCTTAAATCAGAAACCAACGCCCTTATGAAATGGTTTAAGCCGTTCAAAGCGCCACGTTACACTTACGTAGGTACGATTCTGGAGGCCAAAGGGTGCACTCCATTACTTTTCCCACCATGTCACCAGAATGCAGTTCCCACTCCGCTTACGCAGAAGGGCTATGTTGCATCAAGAAAGGATTCCTTTACGACAAGATGTTTGAGGCCTCTGCGAGTAAAATTTCTTAGTGTGACAGAGGAAAGGAATCCTTGAGGGTATAATTGGCGAAATAACCATCAGTTTAGGAGGTGCTGCAAATGACAGGAGCAGCTGACACAATTCTGAAACGGATGATGTTGCACTACACACGTCGGGTGTGTAATCAGGGCTTGTAAGCTTAGCTTTCGCTGCCACGTTTTACTTCCAGCTCCACCCTTTCTTTGACTTTACTCAGTCTCGCATACGCAGCGTACTCTTCGAAAGTCGGAAATTAACCACTGCTTTAAAGCATTATGATTTTTAGTTGATGCAGAAGCATGAATCCCTCATGTTCCTCTTGACCCAGTCGGAGTAGCGTGACACACGTGTGTAGACTCCAGGGTAACCCGGGCGCCCACAACCTACGCCCCATGACACAATGCCTGCAACAAATGGCGAAAACTTTGAATAGAATAGCAGAGGTATTTTCTACTTTTATGTTCATGAATTGCAGTATAGTAGGAAGGGAAGTGGGTGCATATAATCTGGAAGGCCCTGATCGTCTCTACAAGGGCACTTGAGCCCACCCAGTCGAATTCTCCTGGGGTAAATCAGTTTCACTTCATTTTGTCCGATCCTCTTCTACCTTTCGGTGTAGAGGTGGGTAAATCAGTCGAAGATCAAATCTCTAGTTTGGAGTATAAAGTCAGGAGTTTTCCTGGCCTTCGTTGACTAGTGTGGTGCTTAGGCAAAGGAGACAGTTCGTATTTACCTTTACTTCGACATCTCAGTAAATTTCTACTGGAATTTGTTTTTGAAGGAAATTCTTGTGCGTTTTGTGTTAAAATAACCACGATGAAGATTATCTTATTAATTGTAGTAAAACCAGTTTTTCCAGATTTTCGGAGCTTTGCAGTACTTGTTTAACAAAGAGATGTATTCCGTAAGAAAATACAGCAAAATTTAAATGCTTATCTGGAAGAGCGGTTGTAGGTCTGTCTTTGTTGTTATAGAGATATGGACCACTAAAATAAAGCAAGTAGACCGAAGTCATATAAGGATTACTAATTAATCAAGGACGCGGGGGTGTTCACACCCTCACAATATGAAGAGCAATCCCACGAGCAATATTCAAAGAAAACAATTTAACACCTTCTCCCATTTTCGATCTCTTCTGTATGTAATTATGTTATTGTAGATGCTCAGGTTTTTCTCATTTGTTCAGATAAATTACTGTTTATTTTTTACAAATTTAAACACCATTATTTTCATTCTGTAAATCAAAAGCTGATATGTAAATCTGCTTTATCTGAAAAGCAAAGTTTTTCCCCTCCTTTTATACTGCCCAAGTCACATCTTACTCATTGTTACCATGTCCCTGTATCAAGTAAAGGATTCAAAACCTATTTGCAACTATCAGTCACACCAACTGTTTGAGCCAGTTCAGTCAGTAATAATATCGAAACGTGGAACTGTGTATGTTAGTAACTGTGTTGTGTTTCTTGTCCTTCTGCTGGCAAGAAGCAATAATCATCCATGTCTACCACTTATATTTTACCTCCGTATTTGGACTTACCAACGATTTCAAGTTTATCATCTGCTGCTTGTACCAACAGAGGACCCCCGCTATCTCCCTGCAATAAACGACACAGGGTATAGTCATTGTACAGTTGTCTTCAGTCTATACTGAGAGTTTGCCGGATGAATAAAAATTATGATGTAATTAATATTTAAACCCTGCCAGCCACTTCTGTTTCGATGAACGTCAGATTGTAATATTACGCATAAATACTGCCGTGAAATGGGTTACATTCTGTCATGGTATTTCATAACCAGACATATTAAAATATTCTGTTTTCCTCGATTTACAGATTTCCTACAAATTCCCCTTTAAAATCAGTGTTATGTCTATATATCCGTTCTTCAAGAAGTCACTGCCAAAGAAGCTTTCCGGTCACGGCTGTATTAATATACCTTTTTCTCCAGTTGTGTCGCAATAAATCTGAATATGTTGTCCAATATTAATACAAGGTGATAAGTGAAAATCATTAAATTACGTAAATTTCTCATGGTGGTATATTCAGTAACTTGAATGTCCTTATTAGGGTAAAGGATACGCGCATTCTCAAGGTAGTGTAAGCATGCCTTCCAACCGGCAGAAAACCGTAGTCGACCAAGGAAAAATGGAGAAACCAAAACCCGTGAAGTACAAGCAGGCCTGGAATGGCTTATACTCTGTAGCTGATGATGGTGATATATCCTTCTTTTGTCCTGATCTTTACTGTGTCCTGGTCCAACAACATAGGATTATCTACAATAACTAACTAACTCCATGGCGGTAGAGTCCTTCTTGAGAAGCTGATAGGTTCTGAGTTAGTCAAGAAATGCCCCCCATTTTATGGAAGCCGAAAGTTCATTACCGCATTCACAAGAGCCCACCACGTGTCCCTCTTCTGAGCCAGATTAATCCAGATTTTCTACAACAAGGCTTATTTATTTTGCCGTATTATTGAGTTGGTTTTTTTTACGTTTCTGTAGAAGTGGTGGAAATATTTTATTACTAAATAACTGTTTCATAAAATACAGAACCACGTGCAACTCTTATAAGTTTAGCGACGCACAAACTAATTTTTATTCCATAAAATAAATGGTAAAATACAGTTTGTACATTGTTAACATTTAAATACTAAGTTCACTAGCACGTTGCATTGTAGTTAACACCCAGGAAATGTACATAATTTACTGGGTGCTTCCATCCCACCTAACGTCTGAAATCTAATTGAGGTTATTTTTCAGGTTCATGTGCATCCCTGTGTTGACACTGACCTGGCAGGAATCCTGCGTGCCTTTCCCTGCACACAGCATGTTGGCTGTGATGCGCGATGGACGGTACTTCGTCTGGCGGCACTGTTGGAGGCTCAAGATCGGCACCTGCACTTCGTGAACCAGTGCTGGCAGCGTGCCTCCTTCCGATGTTCGGCCCCATCCGACAACAGTACCAGTACGGCCTGCCGGATCCATGCCTAAACGGTAAGAATTACAAGTCAGTAAAATGGATTTTCCTCATCGCGTTCCATCCCAACACCTCAGACGAAAATCCAAAACTTTCAAACGTCTTCAATAAACTGGATGTTTAAGAAGGCTATCCGTATCTTGCAGTCGCAGGACGTGGCCTATCACAGTTTAGGAAATTATATCAAGGGCTCTGAGGAAAACAATGACGAAAACTTTTATGCACAGATAAGTTTCAGCTGCTTGATGAATGAGTAACACTTATATGTGTATGTTGGCTGTGAGATTCTGACGGTGGTGACGCCGAAGAATACTGTCTTGGATGTGACGCCGTGTAGTCAGACAGGAATTTACCGGAGTTTCGGAAGAAGGTTCCGCCTCAATCTTCAGAGTAAAACAGTGAGAAAAGTCACGTTCTACCATGAATATAGAAGAATTGCTTTTGTCCCTAACATCGGTGAATTTCTACCTGATTTCACGGAGTCCCTTTTCAGAAAAAAGTATTTATCAAGTTGGTGTATTTTCCCTTCAAAGTAGAACGAATTGATTTACACCTGTACAAAACAACTAACAACATGAGGGCGTGCGTGCGTTTGTGCGTGCGTGCGTGCGTGCATGTGTGCGTGTACGATATTATTTTGAAAAGCAGTAGCAATTATAAGGGTTCGATTTCAAATCGTTCTTTTCCTAATATCATTAGGAACCTTGAATCTGTTTTCGAATGATTTACTTTATGGCCTTTGTTTATTGTTCCTTGTTGAAAATTAAATACGTTGTGTTTTGGGGACAGACTCGGCCTGCATCCTCTGGCTGAAAGTAAGGTTCAGACCAGCTCACTTGCTCCAAATAGGCAGCGTTACCTTCTCGACGGGCAAAGCTACCGGCCCTAAATCTGTAGGCGTTACCTTTAATACAGGATTTTGTGCGAAGTGCATAAATTAAGTTATTCGAAGTGTTCTGTACTTCCCTCTTTAGTGCTATTTGTTAATTTTGTTCTCTTCAAGAGACTACCTTGCCGATTTTGGTTTCGTATCATGTGTTTATATTTAGCTTTAGCAACACTTATTTCAAGGCTTAACATGTAGGACAAGATTCTTTCCATTCATTGAGTTATTTATGTCTTCCCCCATGACATTTATATCATTATGAAAATATGTCTGGTGTGCACCATTTTGTTAACCCTTACAATTTCTCTGGTATTCCTGAAAGCGTATTATGAGACGCAAAGAAACGTAAAAATAGATAAGGAATTTCATGTTTGAGCTCAGTGTGAAGTTAACCCTGAATGTTTTCTGGAGTGCCTGTTGGAACTATTAATGTTGATGCTACCAATTTGGTACTCACAAAACTCATTACATATCACCATCTATTGGTAACAAAGTTAACAGTGATATCAGAGGCTGGAATGACGTTATTTAATGGCCTACCATAACGATGCCATTTTGCAGATTTTGTGTTTAAATTGTTAATGACATCTATGTGAACTCACAACGACCTATTGGCCTTTTTCCGGTATTCAGGAATAAGGAATTGTCTACTGGAAGATTATTTACAATTAGAAGTAGGTTTTCTTACTGCACGTGTCCCAGAAACAGGGCGGGTACTCACCCGACTGGAAGAACTGTTCTTCACTCGCGGCTATCCGCGGCACTTACTTGGTTATGTCATTCCTACTCTACACTCACCCGACTGGGGAAGGCACACCGGTCTCACACGCTTCGTGAATGTTACTGGTTTTCTCAGCTTCAGCAGCGCGATGTCGTGGTTGTAGGTGTTGACGTCGAAATTCCGATGTCTGATGATAGCAGAGACGGCACGCATGACGGCCGGCGTGTCTGTCGTCTGGTGTTGGTCATGGTCGCCCAGGAACACTCGAATCTTAGAGCGCTTTAATCTGTCGACAGAACATGTCTTCCGTCAGTTATACAAAGAAAGTGTAACATGACATTGTTGTGTCTATATGTAATAATGTTTATGACAGTGGTCGTCTGCTGCATGCCATTTACGGAATCGTCGACATTTGTGTGTCTAACACTTGCTGATCAATCAACCGCCAAGCAGTTCAAACTATTAAGGGCGAAAAATTACGCCATGAGCAAGTCGACGTCTCTTGGTCCATTTAGCCATTCCTGCGCACGAAAAACTTTGCCAGGCTATGACACGGGAGCTTTTTGACGATAAAGGGGATTGTATGTACTTAAGCTAACGGGTTTCCCATGTTCATGTTAAGGACTTCCGCTGTAGCATTGTTTTTAACCTTCAGTTCTTCCTATAACGCAAACAAGTAGCTCTTGAAACTATAGTAGCACTTGCTTAGAACTGTCCATGCTGTGTACGTACTTATTATATCACATGTATTACCACCAACTGGTACACTATACTGAAGTACAGTGTAACAATCTTTATAAAACTCTCGACACGTTCCGATGTAACATCACACCATCCTCAGCGGAAACACACAGAACACTGGAAACTACGCAAGCTTAGTTGGTTTGGAGTTCGTTATAAAACTTGTTAAATATCCAGAAAGTCAGGCCCTTTAACACACTTCGTCACGTGTTGTCTCAACTCCACCTGCTTGTGTGTGTGTGTGTGTGTGTGTGTGTGTGTGTGTGTGTGTGTACCTGTCTTCTTGCTGTTCGTAACTTTACTGACGTTAATACGTGCAAAGTTTCCCTCACCTCCTAACGCAATGAGCAGCTGTCAGCACGTAGTCGCCATTGAGCAGCGATCCTCCGCAATGGAAGTTACCGTCGTACACAAGACGTGCCACCCACGGGTAGCGGTTAACTCCTGTCGGGCGTCCCCCGACGATCCTAATTTCCTGGTTCACCACCCCACATTCTGTTGAAAAGGACACACGATTATTTACCGCACTTCCCTACTGTGATTATTGTCTCGTGACGCTGCAAATTGCAGTACCAGTGTAACATACCTACCTACCTACCTAGGTAGGTAGAATGGATAGGTGGGGGGCTACAGGGGTAGTGGGTGAGTGGTTTAATTAGTTGGTATGTAGGTAGATTCTTAGGTAGGACGACAGGTAGTAAGCACGTAACAGTAAGGCAGGCAGACGTACTGCAAAGGAGTTTACAAGACATTCTGATGCACAGAAACTTATTCTGACTTGGATTTGTACATGACACATGTAGCGGATGCTGCATATCAGGCGTCACCTAGTCATCATTGATATCTGAGGTCGAGATCGGGAACTGCTCGGAAGGTGATCATAACTTCCCAGCCGCAACGCCTTAACCAGTCACAGGTCCAGTTAGCCATACCTGTGGACACCTGAAAAACCATCGGGTTGACAAGCGTTTTGCAGCAGGCGCCGAAGTGAAGCAAGCCGTCACTACCCTGCTGCAGATGCTTCATAACGATTTCTTCTACGCCGGAATACCTGCGTTGCTGCCACGGCGAGACAAATGGTTAGAGGTGAGTGATGACTATTGAGAAGTCTGATGTGTATCATCTGCTACACGAGCGCCATATTTTCGTCGAAGTCAGAATAAAGTTCTCTGGGTGAAAGTGTGTGTTACCACATTTTTCTGAAACTTTCTTGTAGATATTTACATGCTAGGTGTGTCGGTACATATATGATAGAGATTTTGAGTAACAGACAACTAAGAAGTGTGTTTGTGGATATGTAATATATATGCACGTAGATAGTAACAAATGATGTGTACTTAACAGCTAAGTAGACATAATAGTTATTTCGGTAGAACAACACTAGCAGGTGTGTAGACAAGTGTCACACAAGTAAGCACAGGTGTAATAGCTATGTAGGTAGACTGACACGGAGACTGATTTCTTAAAATTTACTGCACCGTACGAAGGAAAGTGAGCTTTGATATACGCATTGGTTACGGGGTTCCGTAAGTATTTTAAACAAAATAGTTAAACGTCAATTTCGAATTTTTATTAGGCGGAAAAACCTTCGCAATAAAGGCTTTAGAGAGAATTTCAACCCTTTATGTCCGGTACTACTAACCCATAAGAATTACAGCTTGTGAAATAATCAAAATTATTTTCCTCCCATATCACCTTGTAGCTCGAGAACATTGGACTAAAGTTGATTAAATTTTATACTGGTGGTCCCTCGTACAAGTTTGTCGAGCCACCTAAAATATCATAAAGGCCAGTAAAATGACAGTGTGAACGCACCAGAATTTTTATGCTGTGCATAATTCCCTGACTTGTCTCTTGAAATAAGAGTGCTTAAGAGGGTTATAAGGCTGATTTATTTTTGTTGCGGAGCGCTGAACTTACGACAGGAACAGTTTCTCAGCACGTCGTCGTCCGTTTCGGAAGAGCTGCTGGATGCCAGCCCGAATAGCTCGTCGAACAGGAGTCGGTTGCTACCGTTCGTCTCATTGTCAACCTGGCAGGCACAGGAAATACACAAAAACAATTACGTTTGTTATAACATTCAGAGACCCAATGAGGGTGGGATAGGTTGGATGCCTATCCCACACGGAGAAGGAGATAGATACGCGTGTAAGAGATGGGTGTGAAGATTTAGGCGTAGGTGGGGGATTACATGGAATTTAAAAAATGCGTGAACTTCAAATTAACCCTTTAAAGACGAAGCGTATCTGTTTTATATAAGGACTCGGTGCTTACCGCGCTGTAAACACTCTCCACTTCGGTTATAAAAACCGGTCTCTTAATGTTTTATAAGGCAAAATTGATGTTTGTTCTGAGATCCGTACAAAACACATTAACGCAATGTGGGCACCACGTAGAATTTTTTAATGTTAAACCGGGTGGTATGTAAAGTTACCGCTAGGCTTTAAAATGTTAATGGTGTAAAATCCTACACTAATCTCATGTAACTTACTCCCTATATGCACGCTACGGAGGGGACTGGATGTATGACTTAAGTAACATTCTTAACCTCGGAAAAATGGAGATGAGTTGTCAGATTCAAGCCTCGGCTGCTCTACTCTGAGAGAAAGAGCACTGGGCGTGTTTACCCGTTGAACTAAAGGACTGGATGGCATTCAGAGTTGGTCTAGACTCTTTGGGGAAGATAAAAGTCCCTTATCCTGCCGGGAATCGAGCCACGATTCCTCGTTGCCCAGCCCGTAGCTAGTCACTATACGGACGGTACTAATATGGATGTAAGCACAATGTATTCCAATTGAATGTGAGGACTGTACTTGAACTGTACTTGCATAACTGTTTCCAACTCCGCGTAAAGGAACAAATTTAGCCACACTTAAGTAAGATGAAAAGTCGAACACATACAGAAGGTTTCAGATTTTATGCACGTCAGTGGAATGTCGCCTACGCCGAAGTAAACTGTACCTACTCGTGTGTGTGAATGATTTGTTAAGCACGTTTCAGAATGCGATAAATAAGCTATTGAAAGTGGACATAGGAGGCCTAAACACAAGCCGTTGTTAGAGTTGGCTCAAAAGGTGATAGTGGCATACGTTACGACGGCAGATGCTTATGCGTCCACTATATACTGAAACTAAAACACGAAGTTCACTTTTAAGGTAAACTTTCACTCCTGTATAATTTAGTTAAAGGTGCAGGGATTTATGGAGAAGCTTTAATTATTTGTGTTGTCAGTATGGACCTCCTCGCCGTGAATCATCGGAGTACAGAGCAATGCTTACTAGAGCCTGTCATTTTTACTTATCTTGCTCAGTTTTAGGTTTTCACGGCGGTGTGGATGAGGTATCTGTTCTTCTGGGTCCACCCTTGAAGTAAGATTAGTGATCTTTCTCGAAACGTCGGAAACCAAACATCCAGTTACGCAGCGACACATCCTACCTGTGTCTTACTTGAATGCAGCCGTTTCCTCATGCAGTGTATCTTCACGGTTCATTTCAATATTTTGCAGCTGTGCTTCTGTAATTCAGTGGTCTCATCTCTTGAGTTTCTTTCTGAAGTTTTCCATTCGTGTTTGATTTCAGTCACATAGATTTACCTGCGCGCGCGCGCACACACACACACACACACGAAAATATTAACATAGATAATTTACTGATGATGTCAAATCTTTGAAGCGTAAAATTGTAATATGTGACGTACAAAGATTCGGTCCGTACCTCACTGAGAAGAGAACATACTGTGTTTCTATTAGAAAGAGAAGCTAGTTAATATTCTATAGGGAAATAATTGTGCGGGCACAAATACGATGTATGAGCAAAATGCAGATTTCTTTTTGTTACACCTGGCCGTATATTTAGTGACCGTGAGGTTTAAATAGTCAACCGTCCTACGACGTGCAAGATTAGAGAGACACCTATTTGCCAGTGAAAGTAGAATTGCCTTAGCAATGACTTTGCTGGTGGCAAGGTTCTTCTCTTTCTCCCCTTCCACAAAGGAACAGATGTTAAACAAGTTTTTGGTGTATGAGTTACATTTTGGCTGTCACGTCTGCTGTTACAGGACTGCGCTACTTCTTCTTGCAGTGTTTGTCTTTAGATACAGTTGCGTAAATTAGTGATTCTTAGCCTTTCCTGATGCCGGTAGGATAGCAGTAACCTTTACGAGAACCAGAATGATGACACAGGTAAATATGGAATACCGTTTTGATCTTCCTGAATGTCTCCCTAGAGGCAAGTTGCAGCTAAAAATTGTTAGTATGTAATTATAAAATTCTATGATATTTACTTGTATTACGTACAATATATGAGCTGTGCTTGTTCTGAAATTAATGCTTTGCACGAAACGCTATAGACGCTATACAGAGGGCAGCGAGGTGTGTAGAAAGTAATTAGTTACAAATGAGATAAAATTGGTTTAAAAATTTTTTACATCTTTGTTTATGTTGAACCGTACTTTTTGGTTTGCTGTCGGGTACACTGAAGTTACGCGTATTACGGAAGAGCAAGCCGGTACTATTCCGTATTACGCACAAAACCAAGTATCTTCAGGCCCCAGAAAATAACAGAACTCGACTGTGTACAGAATCACAGTGTTTTGGTAGCGTCTGTAGAGATCTTCGGAACTTCCTCCTGCGCTGATCAACCACAAGTTTGACAGCGATCCGCGACGAGTCATAGGAGTTTGGAATTTTGTAGGAAGACAAATTATAAACGATTTCCAACTTATGTTGAATGGCGGCTGGGGTAACGTAGTCTGTATGGCGACTTTATACGGAATGGGTGGTCGGGGGATCGACTCCCGGTGGGGGCGAAATTTTTCTTGCACGTCCAGACCGGCAGCGAAGCCCACCCAGCCTTCTGTACAAGGCGGCTGTTCTACCTATTTCAAATTCCTTGTTTTGATAATATGTATAATAGTTAGGCCCTGCAAGTATTGTGTTCTTTCCGAGAATTTGGAATATGTTTTGCGTGGATAAACTACTTGGAAAACAAAGTGTAACCTGGACTGTTGGGAAGTGAAAATGTATAATTATACCAAAGTAAAACATAATGCAAATTTCCCATAATTTATGTGTGTATAAACTACAGGTTAAAATGTTCTTATAAACGGGTTTCTTCTTCATTGTAATAGTTACGGTATGTAGAACAGAGGCATCTGTATTCTGTACAGCAGGGTTAAAGGTTGGTCGTTGAATAGAAATAGCATCCAAAGTAAGGCATTTCTTGAAAGAACCCGCCAGTGTACTTCACTGTGTCCAGATATAGCTCAGGAAACTAAAATAGAGTCGTACCCTTGCTTCAGCTCAACCAAATAATCGGTTTATTCTTCTGAAACTGTGTTAATTTTAAAAGCTTACAGCGTAATTCAGGGTAGGTACACAAACGTCAGTGGCATTAGATTGGCCCACTGCTGGTTGTTCAGTGCCGAAAAAGAGAGGAAACATTAACGATGTGCACTGTAGCGAAACGGACTGAAGATCTAAAATTTCACACTGTAAAATATGCCTCATTTCGCCATGCATCACAAAATTTATGCACCAGTTTTTATTTTCGCGGGGGATTCTTCATATTCCATTTTATCGGCACACACAGTCACACACAAGTACGAGTACACATGCACCCAGATGGAAGTGTGTGAAGGAAGTATGGGTGTAGGCTAGCCTATTCGCAAGCGTAGGCAATATAGAAACTCTTCTAGGCTCTATCATCTTGGTAACTTTATTCTCTTTTAATAGTACTATTATCCGTGTACGTTGAGTAATAGTTTAGTCCTATTATATCAGGAATTGCCACACTTTTTTTTTCTGGATAAGTAATGAAAATAAATTTACACGTTATTTATACATGTTGGAGAATGGAGGTATTGGCGCCACCCATGCTTCACCTCAGCACTAGATATAGAAGTGACTGGTCAGCTTGACGCCTCTACCGCTCGACCCTCGAGGAAAGTGTCTTTTACCCATTATGCAGGGGACTGCATGGGCACAGGAGCCATTCTGGACATTGCAGAGAAGAGTAAAATTCCTTTGCTCTTCCGTCAAACGAACCAGAATTTCCTCGGTCAGTGAACGCTTGACATACTCGTTATACCGACTGCACCATTTCCTCGTTTTAACAAGCGCAAGTGAAGTGTAATTATATATTTATTTTATAATACTTATGGTTCTATGAAATGGGATTTTCTCTGTCCTGAATCAGCCGTATTGACCAAAGAAACAACTATTCTGGATTCTGTTTTACAATTAAATACGTCAGAGCTTGGCGGTTGGAGGTTTACATGGAGGCGAGCAACCACTTTCTGGCATATCAGCATTTTGACTTTAGGAAAAGGCTGTGGTTTGTGATGCTTTGACTGTGTCCCGGTCTGATACTCAGGTTAAAGATCACTAGTATCAATGTAGTTTGTCTTGAATCCTTCAGCTTCTGCGTGAACGTGCTAATCGCGTCCTTAATACCGAAGACTTTTAAATACCGGCGTTGCCAAAAGCTAACGCACCTGGGAAACCCCCTGTCAATTCATTATATGTATTTAGGCAACAACGATATGTACTTCATTTTTAAGACTTGCTGCGTAATTTTTGTTTTATTTTCCACTAAATTCCTTTAGTTCATATTTTTTTTGTTCAAATAATACGTTTGTCATAAATCATGCGCTAAAATTTAAGTACCCACCCCGGTAGGATAAAGACTATTTAGCCATTTACATTTCAGTAGGTATAATACACGCAACCCACTGTAACCTTTAGAAATGCTGCATTTCCACCCGCGGTTTCCGTTTAGGCAGTTCGTATGATTCTGGCAATATACAGCTATTATTGTCCCAAAGAGCATTTACCGGATTGGTCTGTAATATTAAGAGACAATATTTTGTCTGTGACGTGGTGACTGAAGTTATATACGCATATATTGTGGAGATTAACTTCAGGTTTTAAATACACAACTAAGCCGAAAATTCGTCATAATCTTGAAATTATCCCTCCCAACCCACATCCTACATCTCTGTAAACGTCATCTTAGTGTTTTCTCTGTACTTTCCATATAGTCGTTTCTGAAAAGTTTCCTCACAAGCGATGCACTTCTTTAAATAACTAACACAAACGCACGTATTGGAAGTATTAAACAAATTATTTTCTACGTACATGTACCCGTGTTGTTATAGCCGTGATTTTTTCCATGCCTTTGCGGGTCACAGTCATGTTCGTCACTATATACTTGAAGCTAAAAATCACACTACTATACGACATTAAAATTATTTACAGCTTATTCGTGAATAGTTGTTACTTCTGAGAAATGCATTATTATTCCATATTTTGTCGTTATAAATACACGTCCATTTTCTGTTAAGTCAAGCTAATTACATATCAGTTAGCTGCCAAATTTAGGCCCATATTACTTCCTTGTCAACCTTCCCATGTCAGTAACTAGCATGCACAGTCTCCTATATTTCACTGTTTTAAACAGTACTGGGTGACCTCTGTTCACGACGAAAATACTTTTTACCTAATATTACTCTCCTGCGACACTCGTTTTATTCAGCTTGTTGTTGTCGTAACTGACTTTTGTACCTTCAATTTGATATGTCTTACTTTATGTGACCCCAAAATTGAATTACGTCTGAGCGTATGGTTCGAACAAGCTTTATTGAAATGTTGTGAACTCGAAGCGCGCGCGCGTGCGTGAGTGTGAGTGTGTGTGTGTGTGTGTGTGTGTGTGTGTGAGAGAGAGAGAGAGACAGGATATGGAATAAAGTATGTACTTCCCACACGAGGTTCTGGGTCACTGACGAACAATGCTTAGCGACACATTGTTCAGTGCACGAGACTTTCCCAGGAAGGCGTGGTTGTTCAAGTGTCACGGACCGACTCCGTGCTCCCGTAGTACGTAACTGCTATGCATTCTCGATCATCAAGTTATGGGATAATGCGAGTAATTCTAAATTTTGAAATAAATCCACGATATTGAATAAAGAGTCGAGTGAAATTATGTACATTAAATCCAGATTTTATAATTCAACAGAATTATTTTCCTTCGCGATCCCATTAAAGTGATGAATGTGTTTGTCCGTCTGTCCGTCCGCCTACTTCTTCCATCACTGGATGATGGTCATCCGTATAGTAGACAGTAATTGACAGATTTTTATGACCCCTCATAAGAAGGGTACACCAGCTGATGACACTTCAGATGTATACTTTCTGATGCCTGCGTTTGTCGCCAGCACGAGAAATTTGAGAATTGTGATTGAGGAATACGGGAACTGAACGGAAATTTTAAGAGAAATTTGTCGGTTAAACAGAACATGACATTGAGCGAGGAAGGCGTAAAATTGATCAAAGGAGAGAATAAAACGAGTAACACAAGATAAATAAAAAGAGCGGAAGCGAATGAAAACATTAAAAATGTAAGTTCAACCCTGAAAGAACACTGGATGAACAGAGAAGCAGAAGGGAATAGAAATTTAACATTGATTTGTATTTCTTCAAATCAACAGAACGTAAAGTTGTCCCTGTTTACGCCATGAAGGCATATAGGCGGAGTGATTATATGGCTCCACTCATTCTTAACATCGACACTAGGTGGAGGCGAGTGGTCAACATCACTCCCCGGCCGCTTTACTTCCGGGAAAGAACCCTGGTAGCTATTGCACGGGAGGCTGGGTGGGCCTCAGAGACGGTCTAGCCGTTATGGAGAAGAAATCTGTTGCGCCTGCCGGGATTCGAACCCCGGAGGGTCCAGCCCGTGGCCAATTTAATGTAGTTTTAATAACCCATGAAGACGTCTTCAGTGAAAAAGTGTAATTACTAGATTTGCTTAGAAATCAGAAAAGCCCATTAATGTGTCTAACGTACTGCAGAGACATGCTGGGTTAGGTACAAAAAAGACTCTATGTTTATGGATCTACGTATTAGTGATCGAATGGAACTTCAGTGTATCACTCCGTGCGTCCAGCGTTTCAGCAACTTACCTTTGTGACTGACTGATCTGTTGGGGTCGATATATTGGCACAATAGGCGATATTAAGCAGCATTAGCAGGACACACAATGCCGGCAGATAACGTAGCACCAACACTGGCATCGTCCCCGCCGCGCCGCCGCCCTCTTTGCTAAAGAGTTTTGATGATGTAATAACGTTTATTTTACATCGAGTTGCAGGACGTTCCTGTTTCTCAGTTTTAGGCTTGCTATGACTTCTTCACTGTTACTTCTATTCGAAAACACCACAGCACCAAAGCAATTTCTTTCCACTTTTAAACGTTTTAAATTGCAACAGATTCCTTACCACCGTCACATACATGTGTACGTAACAAGTGTTTATAGACAAACCATTCACCTTCAAAGAAACATAAGGCAGGTGACTACATAATTAAGGTATGTGTATTGACTGAAAAGTTTCAGAAAATTCACTTTTTTTTAGTAAAGTGTTTTTCACACACCTCTAATATTTCACCGATATATCCGTGATTACGAAGAAGTGCAGTCACATGTTGCATCTGTCGTTGTAGTAAAGTATCCACGTGCCATGTTGACTCGCTCCGTATTCCCATCGACGTTGTCAGACACTTGGCTCTAAACACCCGTCCAAATGCTTGTCCCACTGACAACGGCTTTCACCGTCATCTGAAACAACATCTCGCGCGCTACCACTCGCACTGATGAAAGTTGCAGTGCGATGAAGAGGAGGAAGAGTACGAAGATCTGGAAAAAGGCTGCATGATTTTGGGGGGAAATATTTGTGTAGCTCTCACTTAAGAGAGCGCGAGTTAAGCGCTGCGTAACCATGTCAACTGCTGGCTTATCATTTACTTCGTGTTCTCTTTCAGAGTTTCACTTCTGCTACAAAAAGTGGTGTAAATCAAACCTTGACGAAGCATTATGTCGAATCGTTATTTTCACAAAACATGCAAATGACGTGCTGTTTTCGAAACTCAAGGAGTTAGAACTGGTGTAATTCACGGCATTGAGTTTTTATAATTAACTAACAGACACTCAAAACCTAAGCTGTCTTTATATTATCAGGGAATTATATGTTTTTTCTGAAGCCCGGAAGTCTCATTAACGGCTTCCAAAAACTTCGCCACCTGAATCCTTCTTTTTCACGATCTTTTTGTTCCTCTTCAGCTGTTATAAATTAGGCCCTGTGGCCTCTTCGGACTTTGAACTAATTCTGGAATTACGTGTTTTAGATATTTCGTAGGACTCCTTGTAAGGCCGACTGGCCCATTACAAGCCATGCACCTAAACCAAATAGAACAAAAAGCCATACACGACACTTGACGCTCGAGTGAAATGCGTCGTGTTTTGATGCTGTCTGTACTTCGCGATTTACACTCGAAATACAAGGAGAAACGCTTACAGGTCTCTATAAAGCGTCTTGTTGTCTGATTTTAATCAGTTCTCAAAAATTTTCAAATAATTGTGGTGGAATTGACCTTATAGTGTATGTTAAAGCAGTAACGTTCGATAATATCAGATTGTGTGACATTCAGGTCAGCGCAACACGTCTCGAGATGTTTACACGAGGACAGACTGATACGCAAGCAGATATGGCTACAAATAGGCATATTTTTGCAACTTTTGTTTGCTTGGGCACCTGATTTGGCGACCACGCAAATCTTTGACATTATACGTCAGAAAACAGTAAACTACACTCAGACATTGACCCAGTAGTCGTTATTAGTTCTTGCTAGCCTCCCCGTATGTTTGATTCCCGCCAGGGGCAAGAGACTTTTCTTCTCTTCAAAGCGTTCAGACCAGAAATGGAGCCCACCCAGTTTACTATTCAAGGTGTACTATGGGTCCTTGTCCGGGTGATAAAACAGCTGGGGCCTTAAGGTGACCGACCAATCACCTCCATGTAGTGTCGAGGTTAAAAATGAGTGGAACAGTACCTCCACTCCCCCTGTTTGCATTCATGGCGTTCACAGGCATAGCTTTAACTTTTGGCCTCACAGTATGGGTTGAAACATTTCAAAGAAGGTAGGCTTCGTAAGATTTTTCCTGAAGTTCATGTTGAACGCGCAGTACAATTATTACTCTTTTGTGATATACAATACTCGTAAAGCCTACATATTTAATGCAACTCAAAAGACGTAAATACCGATCTAACGTCATATGGAAAAATTCACTTCTACCCAGTGTAAGGTGTTCAAGGATCCCACTGTGGGAAACCCACCACCTTTCTAACTTTCGATATAAACGAGAGTGAAATTGATTGTGTTGAACAATAACGGTGATCGAACATGTAATAGGGCCTCGAAAGCTTGTAATGGATGGAGCAAAACGCATGTGTCATGTGAAACTGACGATCTGCACTATAGCGATGTTTCGCTTGAGGCGCGCACGTATTAATAACCTACTGCATGGAGCATAGTCCTTCTCTGAAACCTTGTAGATACACAAGCAGACAAGTATTTCCACAAAGATAGAGTAGGAAACCGCCACAGTCAACTAAAAATGTTCATTATGTGCATATAATTTGGTTACAACATTTTTCGGCCGGGATAGGCCTTCATTAGCTAATGGAGAATGTAAAAAATACTTCGGATTAAGTGCTTCGAATCGATATGGTACCTTATTTTACAATGAAAGTATGATCTTACGGGTTGCATAGAGATACAGTTCTAAAGTTAATAGAAAGGTAAGTGGCAGTGATAACTGGGAATATTACATAATATACACATGGAGAAGTTAAATAAGTATTTTCTTGTGACTGGCGGTGTTTACTCTATCATTTTTTATTATCACACCGGGTTGAATTAATTTAAGTATTTTCACGCCTTAATGAAGCTCGAGGCTGCACTACCCTATAAACAATGTCCCGACACCGAATGATATCTCGAGACAGATGAATCAATTTCAAACCCATATATCTTAGAAAAACCTTGAGATAGATGGAAAACCTAGAGATAGATGGAAAACCTAGAGATAGATGGAAGGATGTTATTAGGAGGAATGCCGTAGAATTGCTCCAGATACGGAATTAGGTGGCTACAGTAGACGTGAGAGAAGAAAAAAAAAAGATTGGAAATGCGGCCCGAAAATGGGCCGAAGCACATTGAAGACAATATTCTAGCTTTCGCGGCGTTCATCTCTCTCTCATTAGCCTCATTGGCTCGGTTTCAGACGTCGTAAAGTTAGACACGGCATTCAAAGTAAAAACTGATACACGGTCATTTCACTATATGTTCGTGCACATCCAGCTTTGAAGACGACAAAGGGCACGCATATTTTGCCTTAAATGTAGGCTTTGAACACACCCTGAATAGCGACAGCAATTTTCATGCTACGCCGAGTGCATAACGTTGTAATTCATTTTGCTCCTTGTACGCCATGTTCAGTGACATTACCTTCTACTTTTATGAATATACTCGTACATAATGACTGACACAACACTCGTTAGTGTAACATTTTTAACTTTTGTATCGTAGTTATAATTCATACTGCATTAGTAAAGTTAAGCAGATCTTAAAAAACCGCAGTTAATGTATAGTCTTTGAATGTACCTGTTACTCTTTTAGACTTAAACGCGCTTTTTCTTACAGTTTCACTTACACTGCTTTGTGTGGGATTTAGTATGTATCTCGGACGGAATAACAGTTACTGAACGTGCATTAACCTTTTAATTCCTAGCGGTAACTTTACATACGACCAGGTTTAACATTAAAAAATTCTACGTGGTGCCCACATTGCGTATGTGTTTTGTACGGATCACAGAACAAACAGCAACTTTTGCCTTATAAAACATTAAGAGATTGGTTTTTATAACCGAAGTGGAGAGTGTTTACAGCGCGGTACGCAATGAGTCCTTATATAAAACAGACACGCTTCGTCTTTAAAGGGTTAAACAGAGCCGTTACGAGAACATCCCGACGTTCCTCCGAAAGGACCGGATCCGATTAACCCGTGACGCAGCGCCGTATCGAAGCTGCCCGAAACCTCAGCTCGCTAATGAAATTACGAAATAAAAGCGTAGCGCAGTATAGAGTTCGTAATGTATCCCTGAAGGGTATGTAGGAAGCTTGGGAAGTCTTCTTTTTGTGGCTTCATTTAGGTGGTTCTGCACTCGTTTCACTTACGACATAGACACACCGGCTGGAAGTTAAGTAATAGTTCCGAAAGACTGCTTTCAAATAAAGACGTGTAAGCAGCATATGGCAGCTTTTCCCGTTTGGGCTGCTCTTGATTTTTCTGACACAGATAAACTCCAGCAAACATGACACATTTAATAAATGAAAGATGGTTGCATCTGTGCGATATCTGACAGATATAGCTCCTGATTATGATGATGGTGATGATGGTGATGATGACGAATCTTTTGTTGGCAAAGTTTCCGAGGTTCTGGCACTCCAAGATCTAATATTTTTACACAGTTGCCTGTAAGCTTGTTTTATAAAGCAACTGTTACGTAAGGCAACCTACGGATTGTCACTATTCGTAGTGACAATACCAGTTCCGCCGCAACTACTGTACATAGTACCATGACTGAACTATTTGACGAGCAGTTTTACTACTCATTCTGGTACTCTTCTGCTGCCATCAACGTGGCTGAATCAATGCAAAAAAGAAATAGACGTACCAGTCAATAATAACAAATGGCTAAGTGATTAACTTGTGAGGCTAATTTAATGTGTTCCATGTCCGTGCACTATATTATAGAAAAACACTAATCACCAACAAATGCACAAAGAGAGTTTTATCATTATTCGTAACACACTCCTACATGTTTCGACCGTGCTGGGTCATCTTCAGGGAGAACTTTTTTTGTTATCGTTACACTAAGGTTGCACTTTACAGTTGAGTGAGAATGTGCTGTTGACTGTGCACTGGAGGCGTGAACTCTCTGAGGTCCCGGCCTGCACCACAGAGAGTTCATGCCTCCAAAAACAACGCAGTACACAGTCAACAGCACATTCTCACTCAACGATAAAGTGCAACCTTAGTGTAACGATAACAAAAAGTTTTCCCTGAAGATGACCCAGCAGGGTCGAAACATGTAGGAATGTGTTACGATTGATGATAAAACTCTCTTGGTGCATTTGTTGGTGATTAGTGTTTTTGTGAGGCTACGTTAGTTTACCGTGTAATTTCACGTGCCATATCTGCTAGAGATTTTTTAAATATTTGATGAAACGGCCGTATCTTAGAGGTCTGCTTGTCTCACGGCACCCTAAAATCACGCAGGCCTGCTATTGTCAGTTTGCGTGCGTGCGTGTGCGTGTGTGTGTGTGCTCGTGCACGCGCGCATATGGGTGTTGAGTGTGGTGTGGATGGATAAACTGTGTTAATTTTTTTCATACTTCATTTTTTCTTATTTCATACATTGTGTAACGCACGTTGTAGTTCAAAGAGAAATCTAACAGGTTAGCAGTGTTTTGCAACGCACGATATAAGACAGCACTTTAAATATAAGATATGAAAATTTAAGACTCTTTCTGTGAAGAAGTAAATTTATATAACAAATGCAGTGACAAGTCAAGGACATCAAAGCAGGAAAAATTTCAGACGACATCCCTGGCAGGTGAGATAAATTTCTTACGTGTATTCAGCTTATCGCAGATTGTAGCTGATGATTCAGCACCTGGAATACGACGCCACATTACTGGGTAATTTGTTCCCAGCGTTTCAAAACAATGTCGAGAAGCGATTACACATTGGCACGGCGTCATATTCCGGAAGGAATCCTCAACAGACGTCTTATTACTAGTCTCTATCTAAGCGGCACACAGAGTACGTACACTTTACTTCTACATGGGGATGTAAATAGAGCCAGAGCCTCCCGAAACTTCGTATACATGCGGCATCAATCCAGCTAATGGACAATATATAAAAAATTTTCAGAACCAGGTGTTTTAATTTGTTCCACTTTCATTCAGTATAAATCATTGCCTGTAGTGACAGGGTGTAGTGACAGTACTGTACCTACATACATGCGGGCATGGACACGCCTTCATAATGAAGTGGCAGGAGTGTGTGCTGTCTGCGTGCTCGATTATATCAGCCGGCTGTTTAACCTTTTAAAGCCTAGCGGTAACTTTACATACCATCAGGTTTAACATTAAAAAATTCTACGTGGTGCCCACATTGCGTGTATGTGTTTTGTACGGATCTCAGAACAAAGAGCAACTTTTGCCTTATAAAACATTAAGAGACTGGTTTTTATAACCGAAGTGTAGAGTGTTTACAGCGCGGTACGCACTGAGTCCTTATATAAACAGCTACATTTCGTCTTTAAAGGGTTAAGATACAGTTACGTTAAAATCGATTCTAGTCGGGAGGAGGGGTGAACAAATAGTGTTTAGCGAGCGGAATCTTCTCAAACATTACTGGAGCATGGAAACACCACGTACACTGTATTAAGTCGAAGGAAAAGCGGATTATGTCTATTTCAAAATAAGAGAATGAAAAAATTAACTTTTTATACATTTAAGATACGCATAGCATTTTGTAAATTGAGGGAAAGGAAATACATAATTTTGGCCCAAAACGTGAATGAAGGAGAGAACTTGGGCGACGCAGACATAGATGGGAGGATAATATTAAATAGAATCGAGTTATTCAGTGATTATGGCCTAAAGTTGTGGATCAGATTTAACTGGCTTAGGATATAGCTCAGTGGTGGACACTTGTGTATACGTTAATGAAATTTTGGGTTACAAAAGAGCCGGAATTTTTTTTTTTCTTTTTTGGCCAACTAGGCTACTCAAGAAACAGTCAGTTTCATGGAATTCAACCTTGTATTTTAGATGCTGTATTATTCCATTTCCACGAACTCTGTAAGTACTGAGATGGGAGCATGCATAACTATGACAAATGTTTCTAGAATCACCACTCGTTAAAAACAGAGAACTTAAATTAAATGTGGTACACATTATTTCGGTTCGGAGTGTTCTAATTAGCGCGTTGTTTTATCACATAATAGTCCTCTGTTTTGCTGGCTGTTTTAATAACGAACTGATAATTGCTGTTAAATTCGCAAGAGTAGGAAGTGGCAGTTATTGCAATGTATTCCGTTTTTGAGTAAGATGAATTTTTTGGAAAATTATAGATTAAATGTTTATTTGCTGAGATTATAGTAGACAGAATATGATTAAGAGATAAAGGTGCAGTAAATTAAACCATGGCGAAATGTATAAATGGAACATTCCTACGACTAGGAATGTTCCATTTTTCAAGTTCCGTTCTTGGACGTGTTCCGAATTACGGAAATTCCATTACCTATACATGTACATTAGAACATTTCCTGCAAGGAAGATCCATGGAGCAGAATCCTTTGTGAGAAGCTCATGGCTAAGGAAAACATTTGCCCTCATTCCTGGAATAGAAGTTTATTCCATTGTTCATAATAATTCAACTCCGAAACGTATCCTGAGCCGCACGAATCCTGTCGCCAAAATTACCTCTTATTTCTTGAAGGTCCTGCTTTTAAGAAAATGGTACTAGACCCCAGGTGTATGTTCATATATGATCATGTTTAAGGTTTGTGTTCGAAAAAAAATCCGTCATAGTTCAGATATGCCTATGTCTTCAGCAGTCTAACAATTCTTTTTGTGTGAAAGGTCATTGTAACACTACCATGTCATATAGTCACCTTACTTTCGGGAAGACTAAAGTTTAATACAAATTTATGTATACAATTAGTCCCTTCAACAATTTTGGTTGTACCTGACGTAAAATATTTCTGTTCGACGGCATTATCAGATACGTATTGCATTGTGGCAGCTCGTGCTAGCCGCCTGTCGCGAAGCAAATACGTTTTTGCACCATTTCACATCGTATTTTCAGCGTGGTGTAAAACTTACATACAAGAAGTAACTGCGGTAACTGTACCATGCAGTGATGTAGGTCATTCACCTACTTCTTACACCGTCCCACGGAACTGTACACCTCCCTACCCCGACTGTGTTTCCTCCAGCTACCCAGCCACCCAGTGACCTTGTTACTTACTTCCGTGGCATGCGATGGACATAGACAAGTCAGTGAGAGCGATGTCCACGGTCTGTGTCGCTGTGATTGGCGTCTGGAGGAGACTATAATTTCCTATCCCCTCCCCATCAAATGGAAAGCTTAAATTTAAAATTACGGGAACTGTGTAACAACTACATTGGTGACGTGTTTCTTACTGTAGGAAATCATATGGAAGGACATATGTTAACATCTGCGACTTGCTTGTCTGAAGTGTGAGCATTAAACACGTGATCTTAGATGAGTGGTTAATACTAGCGTAAACGTACAGACTTCGACCGCTGAAGCACTTGCGAAACGAGTTCGCCTTGAATTGGCACTCAGGTCTTAGATGTGGTGCATGTCCGACCTCTCCAGTGTTATCCTTTTACAGTTTACCCGAATCCAGTGCTCTGTTAGCAATATTTATATGTTGTAGTTTTAGTGATGTGACTTGTACCTTTGAGTATGATCTCTGTTAGACGATCATTGCTGCAGGATCCTCGGAGATGATCGCCATGGCGTGTCAGACGTTGTGGCATTTGTCAGTGGCACAAGTTCAGCCAGTTTTTTTTCTTGATATTCCTTTATTTTTCTGAGCCACTTTATTTGCATTCATGTTTTGCAGTATTTCTTACAGGCCCACACATGGCCATTGCTGTTGTTTTTAGTATCAATTACAAGCCCATGTTGAACCATTTATATTGTGTTACAATCTCCCTTACAGGCTGATATTGGGCGATTTGTGTTTCTATTTTACAGTATGATATAAGGCACAACTGGGGCCGTTTGTGTTATTTTACAGTCTCACTTACAGGTTCATGTTGCACCATTTGTGTTGTCGTTTTACACTGTCACATAAGACTTATATGGGACCGTTTCTATTGTTTCACAGTCTGACCTACAAGTTCATATTGGACCCTTTTCATTGTTGTTTTGCATTCACACCCACGGCTTACACAGAGCCTGTCGATTGCTTTATTTTAAGACAGCCCGGCGAACCTCTTTTTGCAGTTTAACTGAAGTCAGTCGTTCTCCTTCACATTTTCGGAAATATAGCCTACATACAGTTTAATTGAATTCTGGAAAAGATTTGATAATGGACTTTTTTCAATCATAGAGAGTGACGCGCCTTTGCTTACACATATATGCATCTGCGCGCGCACATACGCAACACATACACAAACTTTAACACACACACACACACACACACACACACACACACACACACACAGGAACAAGAACGAGCCTGCAGGGAAGTGCAGTTTGTTCCCAATGATAGTGAAGATGACGATGACGATGACAACGATGGTTATGATTGCGATAATGATAGTCCGCAGAGTTAACCCATAGTTTAGTCTTGTACCCAAAACACAGTGAAGGTTAGTATTCTCAAATTATATGCAATTTTGAATTGTTTGGAAATCAGAAAATGGGAGCGCGTGTGGAAAAAAAAAATCGCCCAGAAATTCGAATGCAGGACGTTCTGTTCGCCTTGTCAGCGTTCTACTCCTAGACCATCAGATCGCGTAAGTTTGTTGCACAACTGGAAGGCACACCGATGATGATGATGATGATGACGTGTTTTCTGACAGTAAAAAATATTGGCAGTGGACATTAGTTTTCTCTGTTCAGAAAATGTTTCTACGCACGTTTTGAAGCATTTGCACGAAGCATTGTACGTAACCGTCCGTATGAAACTTTGTTGACAGCGTCGCTTTATGGGAGCTATATTCTAGGTCAAGGTTGCTTAATTAAACGGGCGAGAGTAATCCAACCAGAAGATCGTGTTTCATACTTGGGAATTTTGTTGCCTGCACTCTTGATACTATCTAAAAAACATAACTTTTTACTGAATGCTGGTTGATATTAGGAAGCATGTAACAACTCATGAACCTCATCGTAGAGCTGTTTTATACCTTCTGTTGCTATTCCTTTAAAATTTCTTCTTTAGAATCTTGTTTCTAGGTCCCCATAATCTACTAGGATTTCCTTAAAGTGAAAAACACGTTGCATACCCATATAATTCAACGCTTTATAGAATTAGCATATTTTAAGGGCAGTAAACTCCTAAAACCTTTCAGATTGTAGTCTGAGTTTGACATCATGTAATCTGGCAGGTGGTTGTCGAAATCCTGGAGGTGGGATTTTTTCCCGAAAAGTCTGTACCCGCCCGCAAGTTTGTACGGTGTCACAACACACAGTGTCACAATTTTAACACTTACAGACGTCAGAAACCTCAAATATTAAACCAGAAACATTAACTATAATCATATATTTGGGGAATGTTTCTACGTCCCCGACACTTCGCCTCTTGTTTCTTATCCCAGGTCACATTTTGTTTCGATACATCGAACTGTAGCTTTATGAAATAAAAGCGTGTATAAATATTCGTGGGGACTGCGGTGGCGCAGTTGGTTGAGGCACTGCGCTACAAACCGGCAGGTCGCGGATTCGATTCTCGATGGTGGCATAATCCTATCGGTCGCACTATGGCCCTGGAGTCGACTCAGCTTCTAACACAAATGAGTACCAGGAATATTTCCTGAGGGGTAAACGCGGCAGGTGCGTATGGCTGACAACCTACCACCTTCATGTGCCGATTGTCTAGAAATCTGGGAGCCTCAACCTCCTGGAACCCTAAGGGCCTGTCCAGGCCTGTAACGAGACTGCTTTACCTTTGTAAATATTCGAACCGCATTCTGCATATTCACGATAGTTTAGCAGTGTGGTTTATTGGATAAACAGGTTGTTCAGTCCTGCTCTACTTGGGGCCTGGATTGTGTGTGTTTACTAAGGGCCGCTAAATAGACCAGAGAACAATTATTCTGAATGTGAAGTGATTTGTATTTGTAAATAGAAGAGCAACAACCAGTATGGTGGGATTTGATACAAAGACCCTTATCTGCATTCTCTTTCTGGAATTTTACGTGGAGAAAAGATCCCTTTAAAATAAGTATTCTGGTTTGTAGGGTAGTCATGTTGGGAGGAAGAAGGGGTACGTCAGATAACTTCTGTTTTTGTCTTAGAGTCTGTCAGTCTAACAGTAGGTTAGTGAAAATTACAGAGTGCGAATTAGCCAACAACACTGATGATAGCCCTTGTGTTAGTAACATGGGGTAATGCAGTCTTTGAACAAACGTGTTAGTGAAGGTACGTTGTGACTTGCAAATTGACACCCGGGCTTCTCTTAGGCGAATACATCCTGTTGTGCTGTCAGAAGTATTCAGTTAGTAGACAGTTACTTTCAAGCACAACAATGTTACTGAATATCTTAGAAATTCTTGTTCTTGGATTGGTACATAATTTGCAGCTTTCCCAGCTTTTAATGACATATATTTCTGATCCATGCATATGATTTATAATGTAGGTTATACTGCAGTTCCTTATTGAAAAGATTAAGTTCTTCTTTCGAGAATAAGAGCGTTTCGTTTGCTACCCTAGGGTAGAATTTATTAACAAATTTAGGTTCTTTCATTTGTGTTTTGGCCAAATCACTTAATTTTTTGTCAGTGGTTTAATATTTCCCTTTTATTGAATTATCCAATTTTCCACTAATGCCTTGCTCGATTAAATGCTAAGTAGTCTTCCATTCATTGGCAGATTTTAGATGTGTTTGATAGAAGGTTTAATTTAATTTTGTTTCTTCATATAAACACATTAGCTTCCTTTAATTCTTAATGGTTGTGTTTTGATGTTCGTGAATTTTGCTGCGGGTGAACCACTAGAAACCTTGTTATTGGCGTGTGTTGGAACTAAATTTTTCAAAATACATTGCGCATTAAAATATATATCGGAATTGCATATTAGCATTTTTCCTTTGACATTCCTGTTTTTATTTATGAGGTGAGCTTGACTAGTGGGTATGATCTCAGGCAAATACGTAACGTTGTCCTGTCAAAACTGTACATTTAGTAGAAAATTGCAGGTAAACACAACAATATTTTTGTGTAATTGTCTAATAACTGTATAGATCTGAGCTTTTAACAAAACTGTACTTCTAAAATGTCTGTAATTGAAGAGAATAAACCTATCCTTGAGTAGCTGATAGTCACACATATACTCAGAAATGTCATATTAGCCATGCGCATATGCTTACTGCCTTTATAAATTAATTACAGAAAAATGTATTTGTAAGTAAACCTTTTAAACAATTAAATACGTCACTTCACACGAACAAGAGTGTAGTGTATTCTGTTTTATAACGTACGCGGATTTTACTCTGATAATTGACTGCAAATAACTGAGGTGGTGAGCAAGTGCCTATAAATGAGCACGTCTCGTACAGAGAATTGTGTTAACTGTTCCATCGTCCAGTGCCATTAAAGTGGCCTGGGTGCAGACTTATGCCATCTGACGGCTGTGTTCTTTGACATTATTAATGCTTGTTCGAATGTCCTGCACTCTAGTACACGTTTGTAAAACAGTTACTTGGAATGTAGTTCAGAACATGTTTCGGTTGATCTGCTATATACACAGAAAGCAGTGCATTAAGAGCATTTTAGCAGGGATTTCGAACTGAAGGGTTTGTAAGCGTATGCAGTTATGAAAATGCTAAAAACCTTACTTGAAACTGAAACGGGAATTTAATGAAGAATTACATTTCTTAGAAAAGTGTTAAAATATTTGTAATAATACAAGGAGAATATATCAACATAAGTATATTTAAATATCTGGGACTGAAGAAATTAAGGTGCCGTAAAGATAAACGGATAAATAGAACATTGTAGCTGCTCTGAACAGTGACTTACGAAAAATAAAATACACACGTTTTCAAGGACAGTGCCTCAAAATATGTTATAAGTTATTCGCTTACTAGCATGTAAATGGGCAGACTAAATTTTATTAGGAAATTATTTGAAATGTTTGAAGAATGACTTTTTCTGATTCGTGATAGAAAAATTTATGGACTCCTATCATACAACCTCCTCCTGCTCCTCTTCATCATCATCATCATCATCATCATCGTCGTCGTCGTCGTCGTCGTCGTCGTCGTCATCATCACCATGCTCTCAGTGAGTTGGTACATTTGTTCGTTCCGTCTTCTCTTGTCTAATTGTCTTTACAAACATCTTCCTTTGGTTGTTTGGTTTAGATGCTCTGTATTTATTACATAGACGTATGAGAGTTTATGTCCCTCCCTTTTATATGTTTTCGGTGTGTGCTTCGTGACGTGTCTATTTATTGTATCTTAAAGTCAAGATTTAAATCTTTTGTAATTTGATCCCACGTAGATTGGTAAAAAGTTACCGACGTTTCGCAGGTGCTAGCTACGTCCAACTGAGTCCGTCCCCGGAAGTCTTGAATCTTCATCATTGCCGCAGTGAGAATCTCAGATCTCTGGTATCTGAAATTGTTTACTGTGACGTTGTATGTAAATTGACTGATTAAATTAGGTTTGGAATGAAGGGCCTGTGTATGGGGGTGGCAAAGCATTACGTGAATTTTTCAATTTAACTGAAATATTTATTAATATATTGCAATTACACCAACATCCCCTGACAGATTGCGTAATGTACAAGTAAAATTAGGTAACAGTGTATGTGTCACGTACTGCGGATTAGGGTGTGTGATCACCCTGTTCCATTATGCTGGAGGCGGGCACATGCACTCGTCACCAATTTGCTCGTGGATCCAGTCTAAGTAGTTCGGAATCTTCGTATAGACTCCGGGATAATTGGGTCTGGCACACCCTCGGCCCCAGGACACTATTCCTGCAGAAACAAAAAATATGTTGTGAAAAGCCCCTAAGTATTACAGGTCAACTGAACGGGTCCTGTTTATTTCATAGCTACAGTTACAAAATTAAATTTGTATTAGATAAAATGACGCAGTGACCTTTACTCTTACAATAACGTTTTAGAAATTTTGACGAAGGTAGTCTGAATATTACGTTTTACCTTATCTTGCAAATTTGTAAAGAAATATTCGTAATTTATAATTCACTAACTAAATAACTGACTGACTGACTAACTAGCTAGCTAACTAACTAACTACTACGCAACCAACAACCAACCAGCCAATCAGCGCTGTGGTAGCAGTAGCTAAGACTCAGAATCGCTAATAGCCAATCCGCCATTGGACACAAGCTTAAGTCACTTCAATACATCTCCGTCTCTTACAGCTTATCTCCATATTGTAACATCCAGCTGTCTGTTGTCTTTCTGTCCCTGCGGTCTTCAAATTGAAAGTTTCTCATGGGATTTTTTCGCTAAAATTCTGTAAATATTTACCATCTCATTGACCTAGTCACATCACAGCCTCTTATACATACCTTGTTTTTTATGTGATGCCATAATATAATATAATATAATATAATATAATATAATGAAGTAATATTCTAAAATTGTGACAGGAGTCTGGAAAAACCAATAAAACGTGATAAGATTGGGTCTTATCCACGATGTAAAGTGTCAGCATTTCTTTTTGCGAGCCAACAAATATTATACCATCATAGCGAGCCAAGTGAAGTTGGATGCTATACATACATGTGCGACATGTGGAAGACTTGAGGCCTCAAAATTATTTTTTATAGTTTTATGAGTGTTTTTGAATATTACATCACTTAAAACATGTGTAGATATCATATATATAATAATTAATTACAAGGTTTAGTATCCCCAGAAAAAACTGGGAAATTTTTAAAGGCACGTGGGATTCGAATGGTGTTCCCAGAACTTCATAACACATTGAAATATGTAGCCTTTCTAAGCAAGAAATACGGATACGCTTAAAGTCTCAGTATTTCCTTCATTTATGAAAATTTTGCAAGCGAAGCTTTCGTCTTTAACCAGGAAGTCAATTTATCACGTACCTACGGTTTCCATAAAGCCACGTTCTCCGCCAACTTGGAGCGGTCCACCGCTATCTCCCTGGAAAATAAACCACTTGCAATGTATACAACAAGTGTACAAATCACGACTATAATATTCCAACTAACAATTCTCTTCATGTTCTAATTAACCGTCTAAATTCCACTGATAACAGTGTTTACCACCAGCTATAGTATTAAAGAAATCTGCACTTTGTCCGCACAGTGTGAATTGGCTTATGTGTTTTCAGTGATTCTGGGAATAACAGTGCCTATTTCTCTGAGCAGCTTAAACTGATTTTTCTGTATAACGAAGACAGAGATTTTTTGAGACGTGAAGTGAAGTTTTATGTTTGGATGAATTTTAGTCTTGAACTGTGAATTACAAAAGTAGTAACTAGAAGCGGTCGTAACATAAAGGTACTGTCTCGGAATTTGTCTTGAGGGATGAAGCAAGACCCCAAAAATTCTCGATAGGGCAACCCCAGCAAGCGAGCGGCCGTAAAGCCGCGCATTAGAACGCGCTGCTACCGGGTACCCGTCCAAATATCTAGATTAAATCATTCAAATAATTTGGGGCTAGTCATCAGTTTGAAGACACTTTTAACCTTTTAAAGCCTAGCGGTAACTTTACGTACCGCCAGGTTTAACATTAAAAAATTCTACGTGGTGCCCACATTGCGTTTATGTGTTTTGTACGGATCTCAGAACAAACAGAAACTTTTGCCTTATAAAACATTAAGAGACTGGTTTTTATAACCGAAGTGGGGAGTGTTTACTGCGCGGTACGCACTGAGTCCTTATATAAAACATGCGCTTCGTCTTTAAAGGGTTAAACTGGCATGCGTATATAATACTGGCTTACATAATATCGAATTTTGTATCTAGTTGTACTGTATTCGTTCCACTTAAGTTCGCTTTGCTCTCACCTGACAGGCATCTTTTTTGCCATCTGCGTATCCGGCGCAAATCATGTTCTCCGTGATCCGGCCCTTGGGATAACCAGACTTCGAACATTCCTCTTTGGACATGATAGGAACAGCCACTTTGTGAAGGGAACTGGCCGTTGGCTTCCTCTCGTCCGTGCGGCCCCACCCTGCTACAATGGCTACACGACCCGTGTAGTCCTTGCTGCCTGCAAATTAACTTTTAAAATAAATCTGGTATTTATTTCTCACGTGTCCTATATACAAGCCTAGTATACGCTGCGCCCATATAATATTCTTCGAAGACACTCGACCTAGTTCAACGTGGAAAGCTTCTAATGTGTGTTTTTATGGTATAGGCTTCGAACTTGACTCGGGATGCTAATGATCCCGAGAATATTTATGATTTTTCTTAGTCACAACTGACGAATGCAGAGGAGTGTTACCCACACAACTACTCGCTTCTCAGTCCTTAACAATTGCACTGAAGGTGATCATCCTTTCACACACGACGCTAAATAACTGCTGCAGGTGATGCAGTAATGTCACAGTAACGTTTGGCCTATTATACCTTCGATTTCATCATCCCAGTAGTGTTTGGCAAAGGGTAAACATTACCAAACCTCCCATTGTGCTGTTTTCTTTCTCCCTTTTCTCATTCTCTTGTGTTAGGTACAGATGTACTTCCAGGTCCCCCTTCTCACGCGTGGATAGTTGTGCCCTTAAAATATAAACAGGTCTAGAAACTGTATCCAATAACAGAACTGTGATCTTGGATTAGGCTTTAACCATTTGAAAACTAAAGAATTAAAAGTACATTTCTTTCCAATATTTCCGATTTTCGGAAAAGAATTGCGTTGTGTGAAGTTTCCCAGGCTTCACCCGCTTGCTTCATGAGGAGAGGAACTTGAAGGTTGAGATGAGTATGGAGCTGGGATAGAATGATTCTCATAGTAAAAAACCGAATTCGATAAAAACATGTCCCAGTGCCATGTTGTCTGTCACAAATCTCACCTGGAATTGCCCGAGATCAAACCCGTTTTTCCGCGGCGAAGACCATAATTGACCTACATTGTACATATATGCAGTACACCTATACATACCCAGTTCGCATTTCACAGAGAAAACAAGCATGCTTCTACTGGAAAGACCAGTAGGTGAATGTTGTATACAGATATAATGGCTGCTTACGGAAAAAAGAATTAGACTATGTGGAAAAAAGAGTTTTTTACTTTTAGCATGTAGTAACCACTCGGCTTGTAATGGGCTGTCTTGCATTACACATGCAGTTTCTTTCCTTCGGTTGCTTTTCTGCGCATTCGTTTACTGGTGATGACTCACCGTCGGATGGAAGACATGCCGGACGGATAATGGTACCAAGTTCCGCGGGCGACTCGAGTTCCAGGACAGCGATGTCGTTGTTGAAGGTGAGGATGCTGAAGTTGGCATAAACTTTAGCACCGACCAGTTTTTTTTCAACTGTCACCGTGTCTGTCTTGCTCTCCCTGTCGTGTTCCCCTAGCACTGCCTGGATGTCGGTCACGTTGATTCTGAAACAGATATGCATTCAGGTCAGTGATGAAAGGTTTTGAGTTTGGTCCAGGGTGCTGCTACAAATATCATGAAAATGTATTTTCTTCTGAAACGACACCTGGATCCTGATTTTACACATGGCTCTGGTTATTTGGTTTTGGGTTTCCTCGTCCCCTGTGTCTTCTCTGTAACTGAATCGTCAGTGGCAGTGTAGGGTGTCTGTGATACGTACTGTAGCCGCAGTGGAACTGTAAGCCTGGGTGAGGAGAAAGCGCGATTTGTACGTCATAATTTAAACCGAAATTTGTTTAATTTATAAAGATTGTGTCTGAAAGCATTAACCAGTCATTTATAACTGAATTAATTAACGGATATAAGGTATCTATAGCCTGTCGTGGAACAATCTAACGATTTCCGAAACCTATGGTTTTCTTCCTGCCATGTTACTTTCGCTTTCTAGCTGAGCCCACGTAAGACTGTGATTTCAGCGTCAAGCAGTGTGTGAGAAATGAAACAGCACATGCAGACACAAGGTCGGTCCAAGTCAAAGAAAGACTGAGAGTTATTGGCTAGAAGTGGCTTTGATTCCTTGCCCATTCATTCTTACTGTGGAACTGGTTGCTGCCTTCTTGTTTAAATGGACGGCATGACCGTGACCAGGATACGTGTATATAGACTATAGGCGAACAATACACAATTCGCCTTTCGTATAGAGGGGTTGTGAAATCCATCGGCTTGTGATGGAAGAAATTTCTCGTAGTATTATTTAGTGACAAAAACGCGATTCTGTACGTCAGAAAAATAATATTTTTTTCTGTAATATTATAGAAATTCATAAAGTTATTAAATGTTATCATGTCTAATGGGAAACGTTTGTACTAGCGATGCCGAACCTTAGATTTTTACAAGGTCAGCGAGAAAGTGAAACTTTCGTATTTCGTACAGACGCAAAAATTTAATACATCTCCATGTAGAAGAATAGATGTTTATGGGCTAATATTGACTCAGGTTGCCAATAAATTTACTCCCTTTTGTGGAACCTAAATATTCATCCCCTTTTTTTCTCAAAATATTTTTACTCGAGCCCTTCTTCAGCCCCATGAATCCATTCTACACACACTTATATCCTGCTCTTCGAGACGCATTTAATCTTACTGTCCTACCAAGCACAGCGAATGTCTCTAAGTGTGCAAGTCCTTTCATGCATTAAAACTAAATCTTTGTACGCAGCTACCATGCGTCTGATGCATTCTAAATGCCTACCTGTGGTATTGTCCTTGATTCAATAACTGCAGTAATATATATGGAACAGTACAAGCTATGAGGATCCTATTTTTTACGTGTACCCTCCTTTTGTTTCCTCTGTTACGTAAAAATATTTGCTTTAAAAAGGAGTACTCAGATACTGACAAAGGATGTTCTTAACCTGAAGGCGAAGTTTTCTTAGCACACAAAACAACGATAAAGTTATCTAAGTTATTAAAGTTAGCTAAGTAACTCCAGGGAGCGGAGTCCGTCTTGACAAGCTAATAGTTTGTTAGTTAGTCAAGAAACTTCCCCCCAATTCACGGAAACCGAAACTTCATTACTGTAGGCTATTTACAAGAGTCCGCCACCTGTCCCTGTTCTGAGCAGGGCTGTGGAGTCGGAGTCGGAAGGAATTTTAGGTGGAGTCGGAGTCGGAAGGAACTTTTAGGTGGAGTCGGAGTCGGGAAAAAATGTACCGACTCCGACTCTGACTTCAGTCTAAAATCTTAACTAGATACCCCAAATCCAGAGCCCTGATAGCTTCAGTAACCATTAGACTTATACTTAAATATAGGTTATAAGTCAAAAAAGTAGCCTGATGTTTCACGTGGTGGCGATGAAATGTCTTATAGGTTTGCCGTTATTAATGCATATTGAGCTTTTATGAAGGAGTCGGAGTCGGAAGTTTTAAAAATCGAGGAGTCGGAGTCGGCGTCAAAGCTTTTGTGTACCGACTCCACAGCCCTGGTTCTGAATCAGATGAGTGGAGTCCACACCCTTCCATACTGTTTCTTAAAGACCCATTTTAACATAACTATTATTTTAGATCATAATAGTAAAGACGAATGTCGAATAAACCAGTAGTGTCATATGATTAATTCACAAAAAGGGGATGACACAATAATCTTACAGCCCGTAGTCACTCCATTGCCTGAACTGCATTGAAAATAATTTACGATTACTTCATACCAAGTGTCAGTGACGATGCCTTCTTACTCCTCAGTTCGTACAAGTCTCGCGATAAGGCGGCCATACTGTTCCTACTTCCTGCAGGGTAGTTGAAACATATTTTGTGCCTCGTGTTTTGGTTGCTTGAAACCCTCTATGTGTGTGAAGTGAGAAATAGTCTCTGAAAACAATCAGCGTCTGTTTGTTCCGAAGGAATATACTCGCAGCATGGCACGCCTACTCACCCGTCGACGCAGTGCGCTGCAGTTAGTACGTGACGCCTGGTGATCAGACTTCCGGCACAGTAGAATTTGCCGCGCTTCATCAGCGCTACGATCCAGGGGAACTCGTTCGCTTTAGCCACTTGACCACCAACAATTCTCCGTTTTCTGTTCGGTACGCCACACACTGCAACAGTACCATTTTGGTTACGTTATGTTCCTCTCACGTCTTCCGAGGAATATTTTGTACGTATGCATTTCTGAGCCCCCTTATGTGTGTAACCGGGCCGGGATAGCTCAGTCGGTATAGCGACTCGCTACGGGCTGGACGGTCCGGGGATCGAATCCCGGTGAGGACAAGATTTTCCGCAGCCGTCCAGACCGGCCCTGGGGTCCACCCAGCCTCCTGTACAATGGGTACCGGGTCTCTTTCCCGGGGGTAAAGCGGCCGGAGCGTGGGGCTAGCCACCCCATCCCCTCCTCGTGCCGAGGCTCACAAAAGGGTAGAGCTATACCTCTACTCCCCCTCTTGGGCCCTAAAGGCCTGTTATAGGGCGAACCTTATGTGTGTAACCTGTCCCACCCGTCTCTTCCTAAGACAATAGTACGCTGTTTATTGGGAGTAATGAGAACAGAGTGCTGAGGAGAATATTTTACGTAGGAGAGAAGTGGGAACGGGATGCATGAGAAAACTGCGAAATGAAGAATTTCATACTTCGACCTCTTCACCAAGTAGTACTAACCCTTTAAAGACGAAGCGTATCTGTTTTATATAAGGACTCAGTGCGTACCGCGCTGTAAACACTCTCCACTTCGGTTATAAAAACCAATCTCTTAACGTTTTATAAGGCAAAAGTTTCTGTTTGTTCTGAGATCCGTACAAAACACATAAGCGCAATGTGGGCACCACGTAGAATTTTTTACTGTTAAACCTGGTCGTATGTAAAGTTACCGCTAGGCTTTAAAAGGCTAAATAAATAAGGCAAGGAGGAAGAAATGGGCTGGTCATGTAACACAAAGGAGAGCTGACAATTGCGTTAGCAAATGTAGTCGGCATACCTGTAAAGATGTGATCACATGGGAGACCTGGCGCAGATGCGAGTATAATATTAAGATGGATCTTAAAGAAATACGATGTGGCCATGTGGATGGGGTTCAACTGATTCAGGTGGGGTTCATTAGTTAGGAGGCTTTTGTGACTATTAACTTTTAAAGTGATTTTTTCCCGTGGAATTGAATTTCTAACTTCAGAACTCCCTGTACCAAATTTCTTTTAACTGCAACACATGCGAAATATATGCGGGGCCGGTATCTTTCTATTATACTTGCCTTTTTTTACCCCTAAAGGGCGCAAGATCTGACGCTAGACACCCTTCACGCTTCCTTTAGCAATGTTCCTTTACATTGCCTCAGAACACTTACCGCAGCCACAAGAATTGTCTCCATTGACCTCCGTGCTGACCTCAGTAGAGTCTGTAGTGCCCTCTTTGTTGGTGTCATTGTAATGTAGCTGCACTGTAGAAGTGGGTCGATTGGGTTGTACTGGCAATTTAATAGAGCCATCCTAAGAGAATTACGTCGGAAAAAAGAATGAAATTAATTCGTTGGCGTAAATTATATCGGTTCTTGTCCGGTTGTCTTAATTACGCACCAAGGGAGTGGTAATTCCTTTGATGGATATTGACGCGCCTGCGCTAGCATTTTATGCTCTGATTGTCCACCCTGTAAGTTTTGCCAAGTGTTTAAAATGTGTTTATTTTATAATAACTAATTCTGGATTTCAATAGGCAAGGCTTTGTAATGTGTTAAAGAGAATTAGGCTTGCGTACCAACTACCATTGCAGATCGCGATTTTACCATAGGTACATTTGTATACGAAGGATAGCTTGCGGGATGACTTTATGTGCTTGTATGCAGTATACTGTAAATAGCAGAGGAGAACCCAAAGAAAAACAAAACAAGGTAGAAATATAGGCATAACGTAACAATTGTGGCTCATTTGCTTCTGTTTATCTCGAGAATGTGGGGCTTGCAGAAAAATTGTATTGGATACTAAATATAAAACACACGTTTTACGCCCAATAACCTGTTTCGGGTTCAAATCCCACAGGGGACATGGGTGTATGCGTACTTTTTTTGTATTATCTTGTGCAAAGGGAAACCTTGCGACGGTTCCATCTCCCGTCCAGGGAGACATACCACACATTTACAAACAAGTTTCAGGAAGCCGAAAGACCCAAGGGCCTGACCGCATTGCCACGTAATGCCATATAAGTAGACAAAAGGACTTTACAGTACTAGGGCTTGTAAGCGGCGTAATTATGTTTACTTATACATTGTCACGGGAGTTTGGTAACCTCATTCTGCAAGCTCAGTGTACACATAATGCAAGGACTACTTCAGTGGTTCACAACCTGTGTGTCCCGTTACACTGATGTGCCACGAGGCTTACGGCAGAAGAATAATCACATAAAATTAATAAATGTGGAAATTGAAAACCTTAAGATGAAAATTGAATAAAAGAGGTCCTTACACAGACGCACAGATACAAATTTAAGGAAGGGGCTGAGCAGGCACCGTATAGTTCCATAAAATTTTGGAAACCACTGTCATGTTCTTAAGCTTTTAAAATTGATATTTGTAACAATACATCTTCATCTTTATGATTTAAGGTAGTTTTATTTTTTTATAAAATAAATTGCGTTTTTTAAATTTTGTGGAATCTTATAAGCAGGCTGTACTATGTCCAGGACGAGATTCGAAACAAACACCTTGAATGTAAGGCAGGGGCGCTACCTCTTCAAGTTGCATGCTTCGTCAGAAGGTAGAAAGGTTGATAAGAATGGTGGCAATGTAAGGATTTGCAAGGGGGCTGTTTTGGGTATTTTGAAGGAATCAGCTGATGAAAGCCTCCTAGATGCCTGATATATAGCCGGCAACACCGATGGGAACATATTCGGTAACATAGTCGAAAATGGGAACAGATGTCTGCATAGGACAAATGTAGGGCGTGACCACTGCGTCAACGTAGAAACTTAAAAGGAAATGTAAAAAAAAAAAAATGGGTAAATTTGTAAGGTAGTATTAAAAATCGAACTTTGACTGGAAGAGACTGCTGTCAATATGAGATGACCCAAAGGTTGCGTTACATTCGCCGCTTTGTGGAGAATGCTTTTGTGAGATTGCGCTAAAGGATCGCTATAAAGGAAGTTATTAATATTTCTTAAGTTTTGTTCGAATATAGGCCTGTTGGTAATGTTTCGGCAGGGGGATGTTTTTCGATGATGTGTGGACTTGAATTCTCGATTTCTGTAAATTAAAACTGATCTTAATGAGTCACCTAACTGTAGGCTATAGCCTAAGACGATCCGTTTTTTTTGGGAATTTAAATATGAGACCGCGTCAAGTTCGATCTGTAGGAAATGCTTGGAAGTGCATAGTTCGAATCTAGAGTAGGACAAAAATATTCCGAGACTTTTCGTAGTTGTTCTCAGTCTCTCCAAATGCATGCCGGCATAGAAGACAAGTCTTCTGGGGTGTGACGCTGTTTCAAGGAATGATTTCCGACGTTTCGAAAGATCGTGTTTTTTCATCTTCACAGTCACGCAGTTCAAGGAGAATTCGAACCTTTGGAATTCTGGGAACTCCTCGCCCCACGGCACAGCGTCACATCTCAGAAGACCTTCATCATCAACAACACCGCTGTGAGAACATAAATTCTTGTAAATTCCGGGAACGTAACTTCAAGGGTGCAACGGCCACTTACTTTTACTTCTTTTTCCAATTCGTTACTTACCACCGTCCGATTATTTGCGCATAGATATATTGTCTGAGCGAGGAATATTTTATTCACCGAAGTCCTCAATTGCTAATGTTACATGTATCCTCTTGGATAAATTAAATGTGATTAGAGTGCATTACTGACTGCGATTTGAGCTACCACTGTTGCTACTACTGTTACTACTAGTACTACTACTACTACTACTACTACTACTACTACTACTAATGGCTGTATTGAAGCGAAACGAACCAAAATTGGATTTAGTCAAGAATGTATGGCGTATATTCCAGTGCTAATTATTACCGAAACATGTTCAGTACTAATTTAAAATTGTCCATACCGTCTGCATATGAATTTAATCTGTGTTATTAGGATCAACTCGTATACTAGAAAATCACAATATATCAGGTTTTACTTGTCAGGAATTACGTAAAACCTGATATAGTGTGATTTTTTAGTGTACGAGTTGATCCTAATAATACAAATTGTTCAGTGCTGTGAACTAGAAAGTACCAACAGTAACGCACAAATTTAATATATGACACAAAGCCGCTAGATGACCACTTTATCTCCGACTTGTTTCGGTGGCATATGTACCACTATCATCAGGGAGAAAGTTCACACCGCTAGTAAGGTAACATCCTTCTTGTTACGTACACATCGTCAGAATCACTTCCCAGACGTCATGCACTAAAAGCACGGCAGGCACTGTGTACGCTTTTGGTACTTTCTAGTTAATAATTCGATAGAATGCACGGTGTGAACAATGAAGTGAAATTTGTTTAGTACTGGCGGACAAGGAATATTCAGACGGACAGATGAGATCTTTCAGCAGATTTTTGCATTTATTTAAGCACCGCATTTAAAATATGCATGTTATTTATTTTTTGAAAATATGTTAGTACATAAATAGAACTATTATTGACTGAATACTGGACGTTGCTTCTGGGAGTACAAGACTAACGTCAAACAGGAAATTTATCGGTCTTTGGAAGAAACACACTATGAATTTCTGCCCTATCTTAAAAAGAGACGGAAAATTTCAAAAAGCACTTTCTTCTAACATGTGTTGCATCATAATGTGGCCAATATAAATCTATCTGAATTCACATCTGAAACCGTTCTGCGTTTTGTCTTGACTTACTGTTTGAGGTAGTGCGTAAGTAGAGTATGCTACAACGATGAGAATGGCGATATGCGCACACACTGCAGTTTGACGACACAACATTTTGCATAAAAACGTGAGGTTCAGGTTGATCCAGATTCGCTGAACAACTGATAAACGATGTTACAATTCCCACATCTATAGAGTCACTGTTACTTGCGTGGCTTGTGGGTGTCAACTATATATATACGGTTTTGAGATACCTTGCCATTGGAATATCTGCTGTATTACACAAGGAGAAGAGGGGGACTAACATTTTACCTTGGCTGTTTTTAATCAATAGAACTATTACGTCTGCAGTCTAACTAAGCCTGTAGTTATAGTTGTCCCCACTTCTGCTGAAGTTCTTATTTAATGTACAATACAAAAGTGAGATTGTAGCTGCTATACCTAGTGACCTCGACCGCGCTTATGGTCCCCCTGTACTTCCCTGTGATGAATGTGATTTATGGTCCACACAGTTCATATCAAGATGCAAGTCCACGTGTTACGCGCAGTGTTACAATTGTGTCAAGATTAGGTCATTGCCATGCAGGCATAAAACAGCGTAAACGAGTTGCTTGTGAAGGGAAAAATGATACATCAAGCATGCTCGTACGTACAGTCGCCCTCATAATTGTGACACCAGGTTGCTGAGCGATTTAGATTGTAAACAGATGTTGTCATAACCACCGGTGAGTTTGCTTAAGCTGTAACATTTATGATTTGTGTTGGTTATGTTCCCGGTTCGAATCTCTGCTATGACACTGGCTATCTTCGGATACTGCCTGTGATTTTTCTTAGCTCCTTTAGGGTGAATGTCCGGCTGGTGCTTCAGTTGTGCCTCGACCGTTTCCTTTCGTGTTCTGTCCTGTTCATTATTCACAGGTCGTCCTGACATTCGACGCTGTACACTTTGGTGTACTGACAGCGTCACTGGATAACACATAAACTTTTTATTCTCGTGGTTCTACAGCCCTAGTGGATCTAAACCTCTTCTATCAGGTTCCGCGATCACATTCAGTTAGACACACCACACTCGGTAGGAATCCTCTGGACGAGTGATCGGCCTGCAGCAGAGAACTCTACCTGACAACGCACAACACTCACAAGAGAGAGACATCCATGCCTCCAGCGGGATTCGAACCCACACTCCCAGCAAACAAGCGGCCGTAAACCCACGCCTTAGACCGCGCAGCCACTGAGATCGGCTGGATAACTCATAAATAAATAAATTAATAAATTAATCCCATAACAGGTTACGTATGTGCCTGGATATAAGTATACAGTGATGTCAGTAGGATAGACGTTTCTGTCTTCAATACGTGAGTGTAAATAGATTTAATCTACGTTGGATATTCTCAGTTCGCTTTCGCTGAGCAGGCTGGTGTATCTGCTAGGCGTCTGGCTTATATTTGCGAGGTGTCTGATACGAATCTAGGCTAGGACAGTGTCTATTCTGGTTGGGAGGTTTTATTGTTTTCATCAGTCACTCCCCGTAAGTTCCAGGGACATTACCTTTATCAGGCCACGACCGTTTCCTTCCGTATCCTTGGAAACTCTTCGGGAATCACTCATAGTCACCCTGCCCTTCAAAGCTTTATAGTGTTCGGTACTGATAGCGTCATTAAGTAATCCACAAAATATTCCATTTGAGTCGGGAAGAGTGATGACAATTTTGAACCGTGTAATTAGAATAATCCCTGTAAGACTGTGAGACTTTCTGCTATGCCTAAAAGCATGCCTTAACATTAGGAAGAATAGCACTGTCTCGCTAAGTTCAGCTTGCAATGGCGCTTTTAAGTTCGTGATGTATTATTTATGAACTGAGTTAGATGAAATGAACACGGGCGGAAATTTAAAATCTTTCCCCTATGTAGAAGACTACATTACAAAGACCTTGATGATTCTTAAAAGAATGGAGCATCTCCGGAAAGAATTACTCCTACGTACTTCAGCAATAGATTAGCTTGTCTGCGCCTTCACGCGCGCGCGCGCACGCACGCACGCACGCACACTCTCAAAGAATGTACGTTTTAAGACCGCACAAAAATTTTTACACAGCTTAGTTGTTTGTGGAGAAAATGCATAAGGTTTTTGTACTAAAATTCCGCATGTGTCTAAAGTTTATTAGTATTTAAGGAACTGTTAACTAGCACTTAATTATTTGTACTGACAAAAATATTTTACAGGCAACAGAAAGTAAGGAACGTACAGTAACATAAGTCTTGGGTCTGCTTAGGTCTGCTTGCCGGCAAGCAGAAAGACTGGTGTATGAACTGTGCAAACTTAGGGGGCACTCCTCTTAACCAGTGCGTTCAGACCACATGTGGGCCTCACCAACCTACTGCGCGTGGTTACCTGGGCGTTTTTGCTGGGGTTAAAGCTGCCGGCGATTAAAGCTGACTTTATCTACATATAATGGTGAGACGATCAGTGCAGGAAAAAGCTAGATCCTTACCACCCTTACGTTTTTATGGAGTTGTGTTTAATTAAGCGCAGAAGGAATTTTACTCTTTACTAACATAAAAACCTAGAAAGACAGTATCAACTCATATGGACACGATCTCCAGATGTGATGTGTTCAGCAACGATGTTTTTTGAAGATAGTCAAAGGACTGAAACATATTGGAAGTTATATAAGTTAAATGAAGAATGATGTACGTATAAAATTTGACTTTGTGTGTGCAAATGGTATTAGTCTTAAAGATATTAAGGTAAAAAATGTGCAAAATACAGGTGCATGCGCCGAATATGGAAAGGCCCGTCTCGTGCTTCTCACACATAGCCGTAAATCCTTATGTTAAAGTCCACCAATTTTTTATCTCCATCGAGGTGTGTTCCTTGAATTTCTATACACACTGCCTGGAATTACAATATATTCCTTATATTATACATGAGAAACTGACAAGTTTCTAACTACATAATATCTGGACGTTACTTTGGTCTTATGTTACCACTGGACTTCTGTGAACCTACCTGTCCTTTAGCTGTGCCTTCTCCGGAGGTTCGTGCTTAATACCAAGACCATTTTGCGTCTATGCCCCTTTTACATGAAGCCCTTTTGTTATTCTTCGGTTACATCAATACTGACATGGGTGGCAATGTGTTGACATGTCAAGAACACGATATGAAAAATAAAAAAAGACCAGATTAAAAGCGGGTGAACTGCATCTGCATAGCTCACGGTTTGAATTGGTAATTGAAATGCCGCGTATTATTTATATTCTGTTCGTTTACGAATAAAGGCCACGATGCTTTTTAAGATTTCATGCAGTTTCCATGACCTCAAATCGAACAGGTTAGTGTAGCGGTATCGCTATACACTTGTGACCTATTCTGGAAGTACCAGGTTAGAACCTAAGTTGACAGCTGCCTATTCCGATTTCGATTCCCGAAGGCATATGTCGGGACGGGACGTTCAAAAGTGCTTGGAGTTTGCATTTTGAACTATTGCCTGCTTGATATTCTTTTTATCTTCCCATACCCCAAACTTGTGCAACTTACACACCTGGGAATAGCGTCATGACATGGAAGCGATGTGCCAGTTATCTTTATATAAGTCCTACGATATTAAATTACACGTAATATTGCTTCGGCTGACAGTGCAATGGTCGGAGTTTACGTACTTCTTAATGGGGAGGTCTTGACCATGTGTCTGAACCTGGCCATCGGCCATCATAACTGGTCACGTTGAATTTCCTCAGCACCAGTAGGCAAGTAAGAGTCGGAATAGCGTGGACGGTGCAGTGGCTAAGCTGCGGGTTGGACAAGAGTATTTTCAGCAGGGTCAGAGGCGTTTCTCTTCTCCAAATGGCGTGGACAGGCTCCTTGGCCAACACAGTGTCCTGTTCAGTGGGTAACGTGGACGCGTTCCCTGAGGTAAACCGGCTGTGGCATGAAGCTAACCATTTATCCCCTCCAAGTACCGGGGCTAAGAATGTTTAAATGTGTATTGCCTCTTTCCCGTACTCTTTGTGGCGTACACCGTGGCAACTTTACCTTTTTGCGTTTACGTGTGCCATCTAGGCAAATGCAGGAATGGTACCTTGAGGGGGGCCACAACTTTCTTTCACGTCTTCTTCAATTCATTTTCACTAATCGTCTATCATTCGATGCTATATAACAATCGTAGCAACTGGAAGTGTCGTTTAAGTAGATTCTAAATAAAGAAACGTAGAAGTGATATTTTATTTTGATTAGTAGGCTCCTATTTGAATAGCTGTTGGTTTTATTGCTTGTTTGCTTTGGAATTTGCTGGTTATTGTAACAGGAGCCGTGACAGCATAGTGGGTGTAGCAAGCAGGCAAGGGCGGCACGATCCGCTTAATATTGTGAGAGCAGTTTTTGTGCAGCCTGTGCACTTACTGGCAAAGAAAGCAGACTCCCGTTTTTCACCCTTTTAATAAAAGCGCGGTTGACAGAAAATGGAAAATAGATGTGACCCAGTAGATGGAAAGAACGTGACAGATAATCAATTTTCAGCAGCCACTTTTCTACAATATATAAAAGCGGGGTGTTTTTAGCCTCTCTTTGCTACTGTGTGACGGCTCAAGTGGTGAGGTCGTGTCAGGAAATAGAGGATTGGGGGTGTTTAAAATGTAAAAAAAGTACCCCCAGTAGACAATTCGGAATTTAAATTACATTGATGGCTCAAAGGCCCGTAACGGTGCACATTTGTGGGCTCTCTATTCGAAATTGTAGTCTACATAGAAGAAAATTCGTCCCTCTCTGGGAGGTTTGGAAAGAAAGCCTCCAGACCGCCTGTGGGGCTTATACGGCCTCCTGTTCGATAGTAATTAAAGGCTCTTTCCCGGAGGCAAAGCGGCCGGGGCCTGAGGCTGACTACTCCATTTAATGCCGAGTTTCAGACTGAGTGAAGCCGTATTTCCACCCCGTCATAGAGCTTCATATCCTGCAAAGGGACAACGTTTACCGCCTCGGGTTTTCTGACGGTGTTTGTAAGAATGCAATCTTGAGGATGTAAGACAAGAATGGTTTGAGTATTCGACCTAGTCGCTTCAACATGTTGTGATTTAGTTGTACAGAGTGTCCCAGACGCCACACGAAGTCGGTTGAAATTCTGGTTACAATTAACGTTCCTGTATCACAGTGTCCGTCAGTCACGCCTTCTCTCCTACATTAAGAATAACTGCGTGTAGTCATGGAAGGTTTTCTCCAGGCATTTAACCTGATTGCACGATAACCTTGCTGCACTTACGGGACTTACAGAAACAAATCCCACAGCACTCGTACTGTGGTGATGATACGAATTGTGTTGAGACTCGGGGAATTGTGTTGAACATGGCAGCAGGGTAGGACATGCAATACAGCTCTGAATACTGCGTCTGTGCCACCGTACGGACATGCAGCTGATGTGCAGACACATCACTGTCACGTAAACGTCAATTAAAGGCAACATGCAAGGCTTATCTCTCACAACATGTTCAGATATCCCACACATTCATTGTTATCTAACAGAATAAATCCTGCATCAGTTAGTCCTTATTGTGTCCTCTGGACTTTGCGGTGTACACAGATGCATTGTTGCAGATACGCTTTGCAATTTCATTGCTTATTCTGCCTCTCATTCCACAAAATTAGTCATTGTGCACTGTATTATTCCAAAGAACATATTTCAAGTTTTTGCTTATGGTGCCTGTACTGTATATTTCCCGACAGTAATCCCTGTAAACAAGTGCATTACTATTAGAAGCTTAAAATCTCCGAACATTGCTAACGTCGAAAGCTGCATGTTCTCATAAAAAATCTATCAACTTCACATGCATATGTGTGTGTGTGTGTGTGTGTGTGTGATAGTGTCCTTCATGCGTGAAAAGTCGTGTCTTCCACAGACGCAAGTCTCGCCGCCGTAAAAATGGCTCCACCGCACACAGGATCGTCACATATGTATATCATCTGTCTTCGCAAAATATAATTATTTTTCCACAAGAAAGTCGAACTGAATGTAAGGTGTAATATACGATAATCAGAAGCAAGTCATAATGTTAAAGACGTCTAATTCTTATCTGGTGTCATTCAAGTTAATTCGCTGTAAGGGAAAATAAAATGTCGATATAGCGACTCGCTACGGGCTGGACCATCTGGGAATCGAATCCCTGTGCGGGCGACTTTTTCTGTACCCATGGAGACCGGAACTGGGGCGCACGCAGACACCTATACAATAGGTATCGGGTCATTCCCGGGGTAAAGCGGCGGGGTCGTGGCGTTAACCACCCACCCCCCACCTATCGCCGAGGTTAAAGAAACGGTAGCGTTGTACCTGTGCTCCACCTCTGTGCTTTCATGGCAGGTTATAGGGTGAAATTACTTCTTACTTTATAGTAAGTTTACTCCTTTGCACATGTTTAAAGAATATGATGGAATGGATGTCTGCATATCTGCATGCATTATTAATCTCAGCACTAGATAGAGGTTAATGGCCAATTTCATGCTTCGGCAGCTTTACCGCTGGACAAATATCCCCACAAACGAATGAACATAAGCCTCGGTGGACCCAAAAGCCAGTCGAGACACTTAGGAGAAAATAAAAACCTCTTGCCCAAGTCGGGAATCGAAACAGGATCCTCTCAGTCGTCCAGCCCGTAGCTTAGTCACTACACCGGCTGAGCTATCACTGCTTCCAAACTGTTAATAGTGGGAGATTACGAATTCAATTTGGAACGTGGCTTGGTAAGATATTGCATTATGTTTAGCTTCAGGGATGATTAACGATTTCGCTAAACCTTGCCAGTTTTACATCAAGATTTCGTATCCATCAGAAGCGGTGTCACCTTCAGTACCGCTTGGTGAACTTAATCAGTCATCCACTGCTGTACGGTATTCTTTTAGACTGTTCTGCAATGGTTACAAGAGCGACACAAAGAAATTTATCCCATTGGCGACAAGCGTCTTTAAACTGTTAAGTTGTAAAGTTGCTCCTTATGTTATTTTTGATAAACACTTCTGTAAATATCGGTCCCAGCGAATACCTATTTTAGTTCCATGCTTGGCGACCGCGCCAGTGGTTCACATTCCGTGGCGGTACCAAATTTTACGAAGACCAGGTGATTCCTCTAAATATATTAGTAAGTGACATAATCATACACAAACTGTTACGTTAGTTGCATTGAACTGATATTATACAAAATACGGAAAACAAGACGCAGTAAAGTTCAAGATTAATATTGGTAGCAATGAAGGGAATTCACACGTAGAGGGAACATCTGTTGTCTCTAGATGAACGGAAGCTAAAATTGTCGATCTGTTCAGCACGGATGTGTCCGTGAGTTAAGACTTGTGTAATTGATAAATGGAAAGTTGTATAAATTGGGAACATCCGGATCAGGCGAGCGGTTTGCGGAATGCGAGTGGTCATACAGATAATAGCAATATAAATGGCCAGCGTAAATCGAATTATTGTGGTCGTCAAATGGGATATGAAAGTACGGCCACATGTGAAATCTAATAAACCTGTCAGGCTGTGAATACAGGTTTTTATCATTTTTCCAACTCTTCTGCTTCACAGCGAAATGGATAAATGCAGTGTAAACTGAACGGATCAAAGACGCATCTGAAGGGTTGTAAGATGCTGGTTGGTCCTTTCACGGGTGCCAGAAGCAGTAGTGCACCTTTCATTGAAGATCTGGAACAGTCAAAGAATGACATCTCTCAAACATCACTGCGAGCCAGCTTCTCTTGTACTTAAGGAAAGGGTTTTGAGGCGAGATGCCCGTCCTTGTTCCTGTACCCGCTAGTTACTTTTGGACTAATTGACTTATTTCTATGAAACTCGTTAAGCCATGACATCTGCACACGTTTACATTTGGTAATATCAGTGTCAGTGGCCTGTAACGTGAGTACTGTGTTACATGAAAAGCTTGGAGCAACGCTGGCACTTCTTAATGCAATCACGAATCTTTAAGAAGTAAGAGATTCTTAAAAGATGCAACTTGTGTTAAGGAAATCCTTTTGTGAAATGTAATGTAACAGGAATCTCGGGTTCTATAAATTGGAATATCTATTTTGAAATTATTAAGGTATATTTCTTTCAGTTCTTGCGGCATGAACAGAAGCACTTGAAATATTTACGCTGTTAAATTGAGCATTGATTTCGCCTTTCCTTGTGGGTTTTTACACTCGCAGTTATTTTTATAAATTCAGTGAATTTGTGTACCATAATATGACCACCTTGTGACATTGGCGTGATCTGTGACATATCACCCACATTAGGGATTCCTTTCCCTTGGCCCACATCTTGTGGTTGTCCCCAAAGCAAGGTTATCGGCCATCACACACAGTTGCACTTGTACTTCATATAAATATGCATGTAGCCACTTGTGAATGAAAGTGAAATTTCTGACGCCAACAAAACAACACGTATTGCAGTCATCTTCGACAATGGTGATGAACACTTGGAATGTCACTCTCCCCCTATTGCTAATTGCTACATTATTTGGCTACGTCAAGCTGCAGGTACGTCCTTGTAATCGGTTAATGAGAAATGACAGAAATGTAATTTATGTATGTACGCATTGTTCCATTAAAGAGAATCATGGAATTTTCAGCGCTTTTAAATATATATTTACCCTACGAACAAATGTGAGCATATTATTAATGGTTTAACTGACATAGAGGGCACCATGTTTAAGGGAATTTTAGAAATGTAAGTACTTGTTTTCAGAGAATCCACTGTTCACCTGAAATGAATGCTAGTTGTATTGGTTTGGACTGCCTTTTCTAAGAAATGTTTTGCAGTTTGCTGTGCAGTACAACGTACCATTTTTGTCTTGTGTTTAAATTGGTCTTAGCCCGCAAATGTTCTACAAAATTGCCCTTGTAAAATTTCTTTCACTCTTAAATGCATAAACCTGGGGTTGTTCTACATCCCTTCCTTCGTTTATGCTTTAAGTTCATCTCCTCTCTTGCCATGAAAATAGCTTCGATAGTTGGTACCTATTCAGATACACCACATAGTCACCTAAATCTGTGTTACTTAACACGACAGAGTTTTTGAAGTGTGAAGTTACCTTCGCTTTCTGGTGTAGCCTATTCTATAACAGGAACATATGAAGTTTCTCCTGTGGCCAGCTCCATACCGCTGAGACCCAGTGATCCTTCAACTTCCAGCACGTTTGAAGACGCACTGTTAAAGGAATTATCTCGGCCCGTGTAACTGATAATTTGCAGAACGAGTACTGCAACTCCGCAATAACTGTAGCGTCAAGACTCCGTGTCTTTAATATTTAAATTTGTTGGATATATTCTGTATAAGGGGTTAGGATTGTTCCCTTTAACAGTATTTGGAACGTTCGGCTTCTTGTAAAAGTCATAATTTATTCAGAATGTTGAGAGATGAAAAGTAACTTTAAGGCAGCATTTTGAAATGGATGGACAGTGTATTCTTAGTCAGGATTATTTGTTTTCCTGTCGACATTCGAACGGCGCTTCTCCTGAATTCTGAAACGCGCAGCTCATTTGTATGCCACGCCTGGGAAAGGAGAAAAGAAGAAACAAGTAGATAATGGAAGGCTGAAGAACTCAAAGTACACCTAAAAGTGAATTCTCTTTCAGTTTTTAGGTTTGCATTTCGTACAGGAAGTGCAAGTTCATACGTTAACATATTAATCTCTTTTAATCACCAGTACTGTCGTCTTCGTCGTCATCATCATCATCTGATTATTTGGTATTTATAATGAAATAATTACTAAAAACCTCAGACAAAATAACCGACATTCGAATCTGGAACCTCCCTAATACGAAATGGCCGCTAACTACCGCATATGTCACTAAATTGTGACGTGATTTCATTCAGCCAACAGGTGATGTGTCTGAGGGTCAGGTGAATGCAGATCGCCTATCGTTTCTGGAGTGGTTGCTGGGCGTAATACGTCCGGACAGCGGCACGACGGAAGGTCAAGAGCCAGAGCCAACAGACCCTGCCAAATGCAAGCCGTGTAGTGAGTACCTTGCTTTTTGTTCTGTGTAGTGGGTAGCTTCATATATTGAGTTCCATGCAGTGAGTACTTTGTTAGATGCTGCATGTAGCGAGTAGTTTGTAATGTGTTCCATGAAGAGATAACGTGTTTTATCGTTCTGTATAATGAGTAGCTCTCTGTGTCGAGTTCCATGTAACGAGCAACATTTTCCATGTTCCCTGTAGCTAGTAGCTTCATCTACCGAGTTCCATGCAGTGAGAACCGTCTTACTGGTTGCTTCTAGTGGGTAGTGTGTACAGGGTTCAATGTAGTGAAATCGTTGGCAAAACCATGGACCGTATTCCATGAAATGTCATGTTGGTCAGTTAACCGTACTTGTGCACTAGATGAAATTCCATACGTTTGTGATGTGAAAACATCAAATATCTCACTCCCGTTTCTTTATGAAGGAAATAAATGATCGCTTTCTAAATTTCACAAGAACATGGTGACGCACGTCCATATAGATAACTAATTAATTGCCGTCTATAAAACTTTAAAAAATCTAAATAACTTAACCAGAATAGATACATGCATAATTTCGGTATTACTGTGAAGGAAAGTTAAAGCCTATAAATTATATAATTTCTTAAAAATTACTGCATTATGATTTGAATGAAGAATGTTATGTATTTGACGCATACTATAAAGATAGAAGTAACCTAGATATTCCGTATCGGAGTAAGTTACGTTTTCGACTTTCTCTCCATACCGAAGTAATTTCATATGTTTCCGATAGCCCTATAAATATGTTGAGGTAATGACAAGAGAACGCATACGAAATACATGTAGCTGTTACCTCACCTCCACAAAAATGTGAACACATTGATATAGTTTTATGTTACCGTAGTGCTTGGAGATCTTGTACAATGCACAAAGCATACCGGGTTCAATTTAAACTCCAAATAAACGAGCCATTTACAAGTAATTTATTCCGCAAAGTAAAGAGTGCATGAGACACGAAACTTAGTCCGTGCTATATATCTCATTACCCAAAATGATAATTTCATGCCGGTGTTTATACGGACGTCTTTGTTTATGAAAATTAACCTCGTAATTAATGTATAGAATGTGGACTGACCAATAAGAAGGTGCGCATTGTGGGCGGCGTCGAGACTCAAGTGAACCAATATCCTTGGATGGCTGAACTTCTGTACGATGGCCGCTTCTACTGTGGCGGATCTCTAATCAACAACAAATATGTCCTCACTGCGTCACACTGCGTCAAAGGGTAAGCAATAATGTCACGTCACTGGACAGTAGCCTTTCACTCTAGCTTCTGACATGGGTATCCGATTTCCAGCGAAAAATACTTTCTATTATTCACTGCTTCGGTTAACTGTTTGTCCAGAGTTCTTGCCTAAACCCAAACGCGCTGCAGCCTGATTGTCAGATCTGGGTATTGTTCGCCAGTTGCCATACAGTAATGAAGCCACATTAAAGGTCACATGATCTTCAGAGCAATCTAGTTGGTAGGGAAATTGAAAAGAAATCAGATTTTCGTGGTTTTGGTAGTGAAATGTTTTGTGATAAATGTTTGAATTTGAATATTCTGGCAGGTTTGGAAAATTGGATAATTTGTGCTTTTAAACACTTGTTACTAGTTCAGGCAAACCAATGAATACGGTATACGCGGGTACATATGAAAAATGAATACGAAATACTGAGCGAAAACGCCGAAGGAAGGATACAAATTGGAAGACCAAGGCGTAGATGTGAATATGCAAGTAAAATGGATCTTAAAGGAATAAGATGTGAAGGTCTGCAGCGGATTCATGTGGCTCATCATAGGATCCAGTGAGGGGCTGTCGTGAACACGATAATAAATCTTCGGGTTTTATAAAGACGGTAAATTTTGTAAGTAGCTAAGCTACGGTCAACGCAGAAAAATTACTATAGTTTTTCAGTTATGCAACGAAAATATGGAACGACCGAACCTGTAGTTTACGGTCTGAAATCTATTCTTTATTCTCATGTTTATTTAAGTGTAGGTATTTCAGTACTGCCATACATGAGAAATGCCGTATATAGCAGTAGAGCGTGAAGTGTTAAATGGTGAACTTTCAGATGACGTATTTTGTTCGTATGAAAGTAATGGCATACTATGGTTTTGTTTAGCACAGAATTAAATTGGTATTGATCTAGACACGATTACAGAGAGTTTCAGCTGCGTAAAATATTAGAGATATTTTTATTGCAGCTATAATACAATAGTCCTGTTGGCAGCAAAAACGTTGTGAAATAGTTACGCGATAGGATTTCATGTGGTTTGAAATTAAATTATCTCGGTAACGCTACAACAAAATACCAGTTTTGAAATTACGTCTTCTGGTAGTGATTCATTGCATTGTATTAATTTTTAAAGCCCAATGATAAACACACGTAGGTACAGCCTGCTGCAACATTAAGACACTTTGCCTTTTTCAATACAGTTTATTTCGTATGTTTCTCAAAATAAACATATATTATTTTACTAAACAACTTTAACCATTTGGCATTTATAATGGACAGAAAAGTGTCTTCTCTGAGGCAAGAACTGAACAGTTGTATATAATGTAGGTGTATCAGCTTTCAAAGCATTAGTGGTGCAAATTTAGCTGTCTGCTTTGTTAAGTCAGTGGGTATTATCAGTTTACATAACTCGTAAGTTTGGTCATTTAATACAAGGCACACAGCTTAACTGAAACGTTGCGTTAGTGCAGAAATGACTTCCTTATATGTAAGTCATCTAGCTCTCTTCAAAACAACGAAAGAAATGCGAAAATTTGAGGTTTTGACGGCAGTGAAAATGTGGATTAAGGTCTTTTGGAGTGTGACACCTTGTAGTCTGGTAGGATGTTACTAAAATTTTGGTGCAACCTGTTGCCATCTCCTTCCATCTTCAGGGCAAAAGTGTAGTTGCCGGTAGAAGGTTCCTCTGAAGGTTTGGTACCACACATTACCAAACGGCGTCATACTGCAACATGTGAGTCTGAATAGCGTCACTACGTGGGAATTATGTCGCTTTTACAGAAATGTGTAGCAGAATTGAAGATTTATTTGTTAAGAAGGTAGAGAGGGGTGCGTTGTTGAAATTTCAAGCGGTTTTAACTTTAATAAAAGGAAGTACTTTAAAGACATAGGTTTAGGTGGGAGGATAAGGCTCGATGGATCTCATAGGATTAGGATGGGAGGTTGTGCGCTGGAATATTCTGGTTTATGGTAGGGACTAGTGGTGGACTCTGGTGACAACAGTAATAAACCCTCGGGTTCTGTAAAATTTGGAGAGTTTCTTGATTGGCTGGGGAACTGTTAGATTCTTTTGTTCCATAAAGTTCGTTCAGTTTAATGTCGCCAGAATGAAGTCACAGTCTGCGTGTCGTGATTGTTTATTTAGTGTAATTTCCAGCCTCCTTCATAGTGTTCACCTGTTTGTGCTGTACAGGCTTAACCAAAACAAGATTGCGGTGCGATTGTTGGATCACTCGTGGGCTACCGCCACCGAGGTGACCACCATAGACAGGAAGGTGCAGAACGTTATATCACACAGTCGTTTCGATGACAAGACCTTCAACAACGATATTGCGCTGCTTAGGCTCGACAAGGAAGTGAAGATTGAAGGTGTTCTGCGACCTGTCTGCCTTCCTATTGCAGGTACGTCTTCTGTGGTAACCGCTCAGAATTTGAAGAGCAGCACTGCTTACATCCTTATCTGTGGTTCTGTGCGGTTTTTTGCACTGTCAGTATCTCATACGATATGGCGTCGAAGGCATGATAATTTATGAATGACCTCTTGCGAAAGCTGTAGAAGGAAGCGATATTAACTTAATCGATGTATCGTACCGGTGTATTATTGAAGGGAATGGGAAAAACCACTACAATTGTAAGCGAAAATATCCGATGTCCCTGTAGAGGTTTGAACTGGATACTTGATGAATATCTATCGCTATACCAAGTTACGGCTTTACGCCCTTATCTTTTGTGGACTCTTTCAAATAAGAGCTAAATTCTCTTATATATAATTGTAAAGCTAAATAAAACTATGATCTTACGTGTTGTTTTTTGTGGCTGTGAAACTTGGTCCCTCACATTAAAGGAAGGACATAGGTGGAAAGTGTTTGGGTGTTTGCTAACGGACATATTTGAACCTAAGAAGGAAGAAGGACCAGGTGGCTTCGAAACACTGCGTAATACGGCTCTTCGTAATTTGTGTCTGCATATTAATTACTGGCATGGTAAAAAATTGGGACTGCAACACGTATGAGAGAGACAAGAAATAAATGCAAAAGTTTTGTGTAAACTGTAAGGTAGGATACTGCATATTGGGCCTAAGCTTAGGTGGAAAGATAATATTAAAACACATTTCATCCTATTTTGAACCAGTCGAAGTCTGTCCACATAATCCTGTATTATTCCTTTACTATCCGTTTTAATATTAAACTTCCTTCTACATATAGTTCTCTCAAGTGGTCTGTTTCCTTCGAATTGCAGAACTAAAATACTTTATTAATTTTTGCGCCTTCCCTGTGTGCTACATATACACGCCATATTTATTTTCCTTGATTTGGCCATTCTGGAACTTTAATATGAATTATATATTTTTTATAAACTTACTTTAAGATAAAATCCCGACGTTTTTGGCCCTAATTAAGAATTACTCAATCTTGGAAACAAAGCTGTATAGTAGGTATACCTACTGCAGTCTGTTGATGATTCCTGTGGTAACGCCAGTCCTAGGCAGTACCAGCAGTAAGGGCAGACACAATAGTAGTTGCTATGCGCCCGCCTATTGTAATTTATACAGTATATACACATGACAGGCAAGAGCTTCACTGGGCTGCAAGGCGTGGTGACCGGTTGGGGCGCAAAGGTAGTGCATGGGCCCCCGTCTCCTTCTCTGAATGAGGTAACAGTCCCCATCATGTCCAACAAGGAATGTAGGATGACTCCGTATGGCCAAAACAGGATCACAGACAATATGATGTGTGCTGGCTATCCAGAGGGAAAGAAAGACTCGTGCCAGGTAAGGATACGTTGTTGGAATCTTATGATTTTAAAAATAGGAACACGTTAAAGTTTTTGTTGCCTTATTGGACATATACAAACTAGTAATACAAACATTTTACTTTCTGAAATGATTCAGTGAGCAGAATGATCAACTGTGGTTTTACGAACATTGACACCTGTGTGAGTTACAAGAGGATACAGGGTAGGGGGGGGGGGTAGTTTTGTCTCTGTGGTGTCTTTGTAAAAGTCGAAAAATTAATTAACAGGATGACAGACATTCAGTAAACGACTGGAATATGGGCATAGACCCAAAAAGGACGAGTTTGTGTATCTCACTACTTTGAAAGCACATTAAACTGCGTCTCTAACTAGAAGCACAAATTGTAAATTTCTGGTCAGAATTTGACGGTGTTACTTAATACAGATGCCCAGGAATCTGATCCGCCTATGGAGAACGCCAACTTGATTTCATGGTAGTCGTTATCTATAACACAAAATCCTTTTATCTCCACAGTTTCCTGTCTCTTCTCTTCTCTTCTCTTCTCTTCTCTTCTCTTCTCTTCTCTTCTCTTCTCTTCTCTTCTCTTCTGTTCTGTTCTGTTCTGTTCTGTTCTGTTCTGTTCTGTTCTCTTCTGTTCTCTTCTCTTCTGTTCTGTTCTCTTCTCTTCTGTTCTGTTCTCTTCTCTTCTCTTCTCTTCTCTTCTCTTCTCTTCTCTTCTCTTCTCTTCTCTTCTCTTCTCTACTCTTCTCTTCTCTTCTCGTGTGATCGGTTTGCTAGGAGGCCCTCTGAGATATATTGTACAATACATTCAAATTAACTCCTACCACTATCGCTTCGTTCCGGGGTAACTATATGTGCTTTATTGAACGCAGCGATATTTTGGTATTTACAAGCCTTACTGTCGTGCTGATTAACAGTGGTAAAATAGTGAAAGTGTGCTGTGTCACGTTACTTCCTTATGATAAACGAAATTAATGAACGTGAAGTTATTTTATGTTCATTTCTTGAAACCTTTATATAAAAGTTAAGGGGTTTAGAGAAGAAAGAATTTACTTATTGGATTTCTAAAGTTTCATTATTTTGGTGCAGTTTCTCGTACAAAGATGGATAGTTTGGTCAATATTAACCATAACGAGTACCTTCCTTACCTGCAGGGTGACAGCGGGGGCCCGCTGCACGTAATCAATGGGACTGTGCACAGCATAGTGGGTAAGTTGACGCTGTAAAGTAAGTGTGTGTGAAAGACTGCTTCATTTGTATGTAGGCCTACCAGTTATCTCAGCAGTCAGATTTATGCTGATAAACAGCTGATCCCTGCCCCCTGGTAGCTATGTCTACCACGTCCTCTAACATTAAGGAATTGTCGTTTAAACCACACTTTCTATGATTCCCACAGTAAGCACCGATTCTTTTCTCACCAACATAGCATTAGCGGACTGGTCTTCATAACGGACGCAGTGTGTTTTCTGTGAGGTAGAAACGGAATCTTTATATAGGCCTACTCATATTGTTTAAATTGTTAAATACTCATTATATTCATTTTAACACTTTATCCGTAAGCTGGTTGTGTACCCGCCTTCGAACAAAACTGTAACAGATCCAGTTTTGAACACATCACTTGCTTGATAATAGGGGGAATTCAGAAACATGCCCTAAAATAACATTATTTAGTGAGTAACATATTTATAGCCCATGCGCGCCGTGGTTATAGCTGTGGAAATACCTTTCTATGTACAGAATGCCTACCTGTTGTTTTAGGCTGCTGGTCCATCAGCCGAAGCGAATCCGGTCAATTCGAATCGCATTTAGATCACTGACTGTCATAAAGGTAGGCAGGGTTGTTCTGAATAGAACTCTTGCATGTCACTCTCTCTCACCCTGCAAGCGTTGAGTTTAATGAAGCTGATGCTCTGCCTTCACACCATGTTAATAAGTCAGACTCGATTCGGCTTAACTGGACTTGATTAACCTTTTAGAGACGAAATATGTCTGTTTGATATAAAGACTCAGTGCGTACGGCGCTGTAAACACTCCACCTCGGTTACACAAAACCAGTCTCTTAATATTGTATAAGGCAGAAGTTGCTGTTTGTTCTGAGATCCGTACAAAACACATAAAGGAAATATGAGCAACATTTTGTATTTTTTAATTTTAAACCTGGTGGTACGTAAAGTTACCGCTAGGCTTTAAAAGGTTAAGTCAAAGGGGCTGCAGCTTCGCCTAGTTGCTTGCTCGGTGATCATAATGGGTTTCTGTAATTTAAAAGCAATCTATGTCCGCCGCTGTTTCGTTGTTTGACAATACATTAATTATACTCGGATGAATTTGGAGCGTCACTGCAGTAAATAATAGAAAGTTGATTAAACGCGACTATATGTCTAGCACCTTCGTAACTAGCGAAAAATAAAATTCATTTTACAGTACCCTCTATTAGTTTTCAATAAACGTTCATCGAAGCGTTAACTGGATGGACGCATGAGTGAATGAATAAATGAATAAGTAAGTGAATAAACGACTTTGAAGTATGGTAGTAGTTTGTATGTATGCAATAAAGAAGAATAGAAGACAAAGAAGTGTGGATTGCAGGGGTGGTGTCTTGGGGCGAAGGATGCGCATTGCCCCAACGTCCAGGCGTATATACAAGGGTGAACCGGTACCTCACGTGGATCGAACGATATACAAAAGACGCTTGCTTCTGCGAATGAAAGTTGTGATGCGGCGCCACATAGTTTTCATCTAGTCACACTGAGTTGCTGATCATCACATGCTCCACGCAGTCCAACCAACATTGTCTTTTTATTATAAACCATTGGTTTGTATGATATTTTAAATAAAGCAAAATATTATCTGCACCTAAGTGTGCTTTCTCGCAAAATGGTATTATTTTCCCTCAGCGTGACTCCATGAAGGGCACAGAACACCTCAGCACAGTAACAGACTGTAATGGGGTTATTTGTCTTCGCTACCGTTTCCAGACTGCCTCTGGGTTCCAACCAGTTCCCTATCTAAATGCAGTAGGAAGCTGTTTCTCCAGCCGGTAAATGGACAGAGTTTTGTGTGACCAATCGCCTCCACCTATTGCTGGGTGTGAGAAGGCATAAGTACGTACGTGCAAATACCCATACATCCTCATGGCGTTGGGCTTCAGTAAATTAAACTTTAACCTCTTTATCCTTTGTGGAAACCGGCCAAGATTCCACGGTTCTGTGTCTGTTTCCAAGCAAGTGTTGGTACATTTTCTTAAAATAAGGCATTACACTTCTTCCATGCCTTCCAGCTCACCGTTGCTTGTCACTGGCTTCGTCTGCAAAGCCCCTACGGCTGAACGGAATTGTTAGAATGATAAACGGGCTTCGAGGACAGTCTTTGGGAAGGCTGTAATAGGTAAGTATGAAGCTGCAATATTCACGAAGAAGAAAAATGTGGCTGTGATTTATAATTCATTTAAAGAGGCTCTCGGCATCTCAGGCCATGCTTGTACTGGTGCAATGTTTAGTTCTCCGACAGCATGCCTTATCTGCGGGCCTGGATTTGAAACCATGACCTCCCGGATACAGAGCAGAATTGTCAACCCACGTCAAAAGAAATAACGATTTAATTTCCACTAATAGAAGTATTTTTTATTTTTACACTTATTCTCCAGCTACCTTTTTTTTTGATTAATTTATTTGCTTGTTGTTTCCAAACGTTTTGAAACGAGAGTTTAAAATTAGGCCCGCGTATTAAAGAGTCCGTAACCGAAGGAAACTCTTTGTTGGGCGGAGGGAAGTCATCCCTTTGATGCCATACATACGTCAGTGATTCAAGTTTGTATCTCTGAATGCATTTGCATATGAACTATACTGTAACAATTTAGTTACATTTATAATTATGCATAGCCATCGATATTCGTTACATTCTTGGTAAGGACGCAATTAGGAATGTACGTATAACGTTAGGATTGTGGCGGCTATTCTAACAGTCTGATACCATTTCACTAGAAGAGAGGGCTTTTGTGGCGACGTAATGTCGCCGGCAGTAATAAAACGTACTTACGTCTACATGTAAAGTGACGTGTAATTTTTCCCGATTTCAATGAAATTTGGATTTTCTCGACAGATTTTTGTAGAAGGTTGCAATATCAAGTTCCACGTAAATCCGTCCAGTGGGTCCCGTGCTGATACATGAGGACGGACGGACGGAAGGACGGACGGACGGACGGACGGACAGACGGAAGGACGGACGGAAATGACGAAGGTAACAGGCGCTCTTCGCGACTATGCGAAGGCTGCTAAAATGTCTTCTCAGTCAGTTTGAAAACTACAGCGGCATTGATATTTATTTATTGTAAGTGAAAATCTGGTGTTAAAGAGCCAATGACTAGCATGTATAAATGTATATGCGGACAAACTTTTATATACTATTTTTATTCAATGTAATGTGAATGACCGTTATTTGATTCGATTCTCGGGCGAACAGTTAATGCATAAACTTTAATATCTGGATATAAATGCGGTTTACGTGTAAGAAAGAAGGGGAAAGCGGTTAAGTATTCCGCATTAGCAGGCAGTTTTCTCAATTGCGAATAAAGGAATTATTTAATCAGTTATGATTTCTGAGAAGCGTCTGTGAATGCAGCATAGGTTGCTGAAAGCTTCTAGGCCCCATACTATCGCTACCTCAAAGCAAACAATTTGTTTACGGACACAGATTTCTTATTTTGCTCACCGAAATCATAAGTTTAAGGGATCTTAAATAATACTGCAGTGGCGAATCCTCATCGGGAAGTGAGGTGTAGCCGAATGGTACGCAATGCAGCATTGTATCATTCCGCCAGACCTGATCTCTGGATGAGGATACGCCACTGAATAATAGAATTGGAAGGCGTGGACTAAATTTATCTGGCTCAGGAGAGAGAGAATTGGCAGGCTGTTGTGTACGCGGTGATGAACCTTGGGGTTCTGTAAAATGTGGGGAACTTCTTTAATAGTTGAGAAACTAGTAGCTTTTCCAGAAGAACTCTGCTGTGTGGAGTTAGTAAAATACTGAACTGAATTTGTTGAGAAAATGCGGTTCCTTGAACGGCATGCGCAAAAAATTAATTTGAAACAGGCTAATTTGAAACAGGCTAATTCCCGCTGGAATACGGCACGGGGTGTCTGATTTTGGGCCAACCAGAATTCCTGCCACATTAAAAATTTTGAAACAAGCTGCAGAAAGCTTCTGAAACTTAGCGTGATGTACCAACCAGCACACGCTTAATATCTGGGCTTTGACGTACTCACTTGAGTCTTAGACTCGGAGTGTGGCGAACTGCCAAATTGTTCTAACCAGCAGTATTTGGAAGCACTACAGTATAGAGGACACCACAGCAAAGCCTTATTCAAGTTCACTTTTAATGTTAGTGTGATTTATGTTCTGAATATAACACCGCAGGGAAATAGGATTAACCTAAACGTAGCTCGCGAACGGAGTTTTGATTAAATTAATTAATGCAATACAAATTTTGTACCGTTAATTCCTAAGTAACTGATGTAGCAGAGCCTTTACCAGCAATGTGACAGTCGTCGAGCCTATTAATCAATTACCCGCCTTTTTAAAGCCCGCAGTGTCATTACCGAGTTCAAAGATTCAGCCATCGAAACCTATCCTGAGCCACACACATCCAGTGCACTCCTTCGCTCCTTACTTCTTTAACACCCATTTAGCATTATCCTCCAATCTACTCCTATACTCCATGTGATATCTTTCCTTCAGGTGTTTCGACTAAAATTTTGGATGAATTTCGCATCTACCCTAAGCGCTGTAGATGAAGTTCTTTGGCGAAACCGTAGATATTAAGGCAAAAATTGTGCTCTTCTTCAGGTTCAGAGGTGATCTTCATGACAGGAAAAGAAAGAATTAGTGTTCAACAACACATTCACCGTACTGTACGGTTTTGAAACCAATATTTTGGATAAAGTCTGAAAATTAGATGTGAAAGTTACCCGGCCTGCTATTTTTCAGCTGCACCTTAAGTGTAATTGCTGATAAACTGGAACAGCGAATAGCTGCATGGTTATTATTTACTGTAGTGTCATGCAATTATTTTAAAAATTCATTTCAGAGAATATTATTTTGCTCCAAAGAGATTAGTTTGTATAATATATTACTTTAATTAAAATATATTCTATACCATTAAATAAATAAATCTTAAAAACGCCATGTAATAATATACAGAGAAAAAGGCCTTGGTTGCATTTTCTGGAGTAACTTCAACTTTCTCAACATGCACAGTGTGGCTTGTGTAGACAGTTACGGTCATTTGCATAGTGCAATATCCTGTAATTACTTACATGTATTACCTCTTTGCATCATTTTATGAACCCACTCGATCAGTTTTGAATGAATATTACACATTCCTTACAGAATTAAATCGGTGCACAGTGCACCTATTCTTTAATGGACCCCCATCACTGATTCTCTAATTTTCACTGCCGTATTTTTGTATGGTTGGATACTTTACCATTAGTGTCCGTGAAATAGAATACCTTTCTTAACGGTTGCTCATTGCAATGTACCTGACATATTTCGAATATTTGGTTTTTTCCCATCGTTTAGTACTTCGAATATCTTATTATTGATGGTTTACAGCAAGTGGGCGATGTACGATAATTGACATAATTAGAATGAACAAATTAAACTTAAATCTAAGGTATATATATTTTGATACTTAAAAATACTGAGTTAAAATGTTACTGCATGAGTGAATTCTTAGTGGCTTGAGAATCATTCTTCAGTAGCTGGTTTGGATTCCTTCTCAGCTGAATTGTCCCACAACCAGAATGTCTCCATCTCCCCTTTTCCCTAAAAAAGATAACATTACAACTCTCATTATCCGTAGATATTATAAAATTACACGGGGCAGATTACATACATGGTGAAAACATACATTTATCTTCGGTGTGCGTAATAAAACTGGGAAAACCCGGTGCCTGCTCTATAGGGAAGCTGTGGTGCTTAATACCCTTAAGGACTGGGAGTGATATCAAGTTTGTTCAGGTGATTCGCTGGATAGTGTACCTCTGTTTAAGTATACTTATCTACAGCACCATGGGATGTCTCAGCTAAAAATAGAAACGCGTCTCTAACAAAACCATGTGAGAGGGAAGAAGCATATAACTCTGTTATGTACGTACTTTCACTGTGACAAGTCCTCTGGATTCTGTGACGTAACGATCACCAAGCAGTTGCCGCGTTGTTGTCGATATATGTATCTTTCCAGGCTGAAAGCAAACAAAATAATCAGCTCGAAGAGGTGAATCTACAGAAAACGCGTGCAAGAGTGCTGTACGGAACACAGCGACCACGGGATGAATTTTGTCGGTGTAAATCGGATTGCGAATGGCGAATGAATTGAGAGAGATAAGGTTTTTCTTCTTTATAGAATGCTGACTTCGCCGTTGATCGCATTTTCGCAAGTCGTCAGAAAGTCCAGTTGCGGCTGTTACGTATTTATACTTCAAACGTATCGAAGTCATAATGCGACTTATTTTCCAGACTTAATCTGCACGGTGAATTCTAAAACTGTAGGTTCTGTTATTCCTGTCTCAAAGTAGTCATGTATTCTTCACATCACTTAGTGGAACCTCGTCTACCGGTAGGTGTTGAGGAAAATGGAGTAAAGTGAAATTTGTTTACTTGTAATCAACTAAACTTTCGGCTGTGAGGGTGATTGGCCCGCAGTGTCGTAGATATATTCAGGGTTTGCTCCCATAACAGGGTTGGCTTCGCCACGCCTGAGCCCCTTCTGCCCTTAGTACAGCCTCATTAGCCATTTTCAGGATTCTCGCTGAGCCTTCGCGGCTACCGTAGCGGTCCTGAGGATGAATAGCCCCCCCCCCCCCCCACCCCCCGCCGTAAATCACCCTAGCGAGCAATTCCCTACTTCTGCTGTCCACCTCCCGTGGCGGGGACACAGGTTGGATTTTGAGGGACCGTCAGCATCAGTACGGTTGGTTGCCCTGATGTGTTTAATGATAAGGAATAAGAGGTTTTGGGTTGGGTATCAGCTGTCTGTCTGAAAGGACGACCCTTCACGTTTCCTGAAATTTTAGTGAAATACACGTAAATGTGTAATTCAGAAGTTTCCGTTGTTTAGATTGCCATACAGTGACAAGGCGTTGTGTCTTATGCCTGAAACAATTCATTGACTGAAAATTAAGTTTGTATTAGCGAACTTAAAATATAAAAGACATATGAGCAAAATTATGTGTTGTGTAGGTAGCGGTTTGTACAATGAGCTGATCAGTCTTCAGACGAGTCCTACCGGGCATATGCGTCTAACGTTATGTCATGTACAAACCTCAACACTGGGGTGGCCTAAGCCCGATTTGGGCAGTTGCGCCACACAAAAGTAAACACAGTTATAGCTGCTCCTCAAACAAAATAGCCATGTGAAGACTGTGACAGTCATCTCCTCGTGGTACCTTGCGGATTGTAACTTAAGGACGCATACATAAAACCATAATGGAAAAAAGAAATTGAGATTTTCTTATGTAGTGGAGAAAAACTGATGGCAGGGAAGTTAAAACAGATGGCTAGTAACTCTTACCGACCCATATCGCCCTCTTTCATCAAATGACAGAGCTGCATTCCAACTCTGCAAGCTTTGTAACGTTTCATGATAGGCTACTCACCATGCTGGTGGTTTGCATTCTGGCTGCAGTGTTGACTGTGTCTCCAAAAAGACAATATCGTGGGACTTTGAGGCCCACAACTCCAGCAGCTACAGGGCCGGAATGGATTCCTGCCATTGGGAAGAGCAAAGGCATGTACTATTCAGGGCACAGTTTTATACTACAGAGGGACTGCTTATCGTGATCTTTTCATGTCAGCAAACAAAAATATTTGTTAAGAAGTAAGCAGACTGTACAAGGTTCGAATTAAAATTCACAGAATTCGACACCTCTTGCTACCATTTATCAAGAATGTACTAGTTGTATTTACAGGCTTCTTAGTTATAATAGTAAAAATACTGATGAACAAATGAACTTAAATCTATTCTCTTTCAGACTTTATTTATTTTACCTATCAGTTAAAATTAATACGTATATTAATGCTCTTTGATATGGCGTACATTTTACGATGCGAGACAGAATACCAGTCCCTACATGATATTCTAGCAATGAATGGACCGGAAAGGACAAGGAACAATGCGAATTTTGATATTGTGCAGTGGTGTAGGTGAGGACTGCGTTTTTCTGGGACTTATTGGCCCTTAAAGATGAAGGCAGTACTTAACTTTTGAAAAGGCGGGATGACGCAGCGTCACATCCAAGAACAACGCAATCGTCGACATGGAACAACTTCTGTTAATGAAGTATTTGAGAGTGTTTAAGGACCTTGTTTCAGCTACAGAGATTTTATACTGTTAGTGGTATATAAAGGTGAGCACAAGTTATGATTATTTAAGGATATTCAAATAAGGGATAGTGGCCTGTTTAAAGGGGAGCGTAGTCTCAGAATCTCACCGATTCTAATCTGTATGCTGATTCCTGAGGGTAGCTTAAACTGTTTGACCTGCCTGAGCAGACAAAATGCTACGTCGGCGACATTTTCTGCATGTTCGGGGGTGTACTCAGGAGCGCCGCTCACTGCCATATACACCTGCCCCACCGTCTCCACCTGACAGACAAACATTATCGAAACGTTACTTCCAAAATGTTGAGTTGAAGTACCGATGTAACAAACTAACAACTGATGAAATCCTGTTAAGGCATCGTTTGTATTTATCGATTTATTTACGACTAAAACTTGGTACCTCGCCGTATGTGGATAACAGAGGTTCAGGATATATTCTGAGCACAGTAATAAGATTTTCAGTTCTAAAAAAGAGGCGCTGAATTTCTTGGATACTGTGCGACTGTTTTTCTCAAGACCTCTGTTGGTAGTTATTTGTTGTAAAGAGATAATTGGACCTGATAAAATTACAAGAGGGCGGTAAAGCTTCATACATGAAGTCAAGGGGGTGGGGGGCGGAGGTGGGCGTCATACGCATCATGCATGTGCGGATGGAAATGAACAAAACATTTTGGTCGCTAAAACTGAAGAGAGCATATGATAAACCTAGGCTTCTTTGAATGGACATTAATCGAGTATTTCTTTAAGCGCCATGATGCTTGGGATTCAGCTGGGCTTAAATCCTTATCATAGTCTCAGCTGCGTGGAAGTAGGTAGTTAGCCAACCTACTGGTGACCAAGTACCTGAATTTTGATTACTTCATTTCAAAGAAGGATTGCCAATGAAATAAGAGAGAAGTACAGGTGACTGTCCAGTGTTCGTGTAAATGCTCATATGTTCATTTCACAAAGTGTGTAAAACTAAGTCATAATTGGGAGGAACTGTTATGCGTCCGTAATTCACCGCCATTAGTATGTAACGTGCTGTGATTACAGCTGTCTGGCCTTTTCAGTTTCGGTTTGTTACATGCGGACTGGTGCAAAGGGACATGCAAAGATAGCCGGAGCACTTTTGCACATTTTATTTGCGACACACCGAAAGAGCTGTTTACGATTTTGTATATTTTCTCACAGCCGGGTTACGTTCTGAAAACTGCAATTCAAATCGAATTACAGTTCACGTTTTAGAAGCCGTTGACACATTAAGTAGTTCCCATACCTTGTACACATTGTAGCGATCCATGAGGGCATCGAAGCAAGTGAAAACTGCGTTCATGCTCATGACAACTTCCATGGCGTCCTGTACTGTTGACGAACTGAAGTCCACCAGTTCGCAGAACAAGATAGACACCGCATCGAAAGACTAGAAATAAATACACTTGTTACAAGGAATTTATTTTTTCATTAATTGATTTTATTACGTCAGTCAGTGTCTGGGTCGAAGCAGAAAGGTAAAATTTTGTGTTATAAACATGTTTACTGTGTGGCACAAAAACAACGCTGGTCAAGCAAAAATAAAGTAATTGCAATTAGTGATGTGTACTGTGCGTTAGTCTGTGCGTGTAAGATTTGTTCTTGGTTTCTAACCACTGCATCTGAATTTTGACTTACGAATTGGAAAGTATGTGATGGACAGTGTTAGTGATTTGTTTTTAAGGCATGATTCGTCAGTTAGTGTTGAGGGCGTATGAAAACACTCAGTCTGTTGCCGGAACCAGATTTGAACCTGGGACCTCTGTCCAGGATACGAAGAAGGATTATTCTATTACACGCTCGACCGGAAGGTTCAGTTTGTGTGTGTGTGTGTGTGTGTGTGTGTGTGTGTGTGTGTGTGTGTGTCATTATTCACTGTCTAATTTATGAATCCTAGTAACATGTTGCTTCTGCGTTTAGACAGTCTATAGAGTATTTTGTGTTAAATGTTCAACTTATTTAACATTATATGTGCTACAATTGAATGAACATGAACAGGGCGTCTAAGCATGTGGGCGTAGGAGCTGGTGGAACATTGAAGATAAATATGTAAATAATATAATTATAGTAGTGGCGAGACATTTTGTTTGTTGGCTTGTTTAATGACTGTTGTGTCATACATACGCCGGATTTTGTTAGAAAAATATGCTGCATGTTTCTGTGGAAACTTTTTGTAAATATTTATTTGCAGAACCTACAAATAAGAAAGAAAATACAGGAGACTTATATTTACTGGAATTATTAAACACTTTGTTGATTGTAGCAGAAATGGCTAGGTTCCATAGTGAGAAGTCACATTAGTGGCATGGGAAGTGTTCGGACGTGTGGCGTAGAATATGAAGGGCAAGGGTGACTGCGGTAAAGGGGAGAGCTCTGCTCCTAATGTTCACATGTTATAGTTTAAGAAATGGACTACAAAATTCCGTATTCAGGCTCACTATCCGGAAGAAATAGGCAGCGTGTACCTGCGACACTTGGACTGACGACGAGGCTATAGATACTGCGGCCCGGCGGTTCTTATTCGAAACAATTGCCGCCCTGAAAACTCGAAAACTTGTAGAAGAATCAAAGCAAATGATGCCCCTTGAGAACCCCGTGCACTCGTACCTGACATGTACTAAGGGAATGCTTTTCTGTTCTGAGTCTGTCTGCAACGGACCGGGGAATCATGGAGTAGAGCAGTTCGTCGCCCCTTCTCTTCCAGCAGTCCAGCAGTTCGTAACTTCTTTCTAGCTCCATAGACCGCTGCTCGGCCCTCTCAAACATCAGCTCCAGTCTGGTGGCAACACACTTAACATGTACACTTAACATGTACTGGCACGTGAAAACTTTAGTACAGTTTTGTTAGTTTATAATATCTTAACCATCTGGTTAGTAAGAGTATATACTCCACGAATAATAGCTGGTTTACGCAACCAATTACAATATTTCAAACACTTGTTTTAATAGGAATGCGTATATTTGCGAGAATTAAAATACTTTCCTAGGACAGAATTTAGTATAAATGTATATATAGTATGCATATACAAAATATAAACGCCTTGACAGATATTTGGCAGTTTTATATGTGGTTCCGATATGGAAGATCACTTATTTCTTACAAAAGTCTGCGGCTGAACAGCGTAAGTACGCAGTTTCGTTTAGCAGTTCCAGCGTATACATTGTGGCTTTAATAGTGGATCCACTTACTTTTAAACATTTTAGATCACATTTTTGCTATGTATTACGTCAACGCATATTTTATCTGTATTTCTGTATACATGTAAACGTGGGTGCCTCCCGTTAGTATCTTAAGCGATTTTCCCGAGGATGGCCGTGTAGACCGAAACGTACTGGAAGGTAGTAAAATATGGCTGGGCTTTACAACTGTTATGTACTTTGTTGGGTATACTGACGTTTGTTTTTTGTCTATGAATTCACTTACTTACCCGCCCACCCAGTGCCGGCCTTAGCAAGCGCGGGATCCCTGTAGTTATTGTGCAGAGAAGAGAAGAGAAGAGAAGAGAAGAGAAGAGAAGAGAAGAGAAGTGAAGAGAAGAGAAGAGAAGAGAAGAGAAGAGAAGAGAAGAGGACTAACGTTTTTGTATACTAACGTAAGCTATAAAATCATTATCAGTCAGTCCGAGAGCTTTGTGTGGTATCACACTGCGTATTTTTAGAAGTTACTAATGCGTTAGTCCTCCATGAGCGCGGGGCTCCCGTAAGCGCAGGGCCCGATTGCGTCAAATCGGTCCAATCAGCCTAAGGCTGGCCCTGCACTGACTACCCACCATTATCGACAGAAACTATGGTTGTTACACCACATGGCGTTATCAAGGACACGTACCGGAATTGTGTTAATTTCATAATAAACAGTTTTTTTGAAGTTCCTTCGAATTTGTTCTCGGCTTTTTGTAGTGGCATTATCTTCCAGCTACGAACAGTTGCCATAAGAAACACAAAAGTTTGAAAGGTGTGAAATTTCTGACGCAGACAGACTCATCCTTGGGCGTCGTTGCTTTCACGTTTCTCCATTTGTGTTTTCTGCCCCTTGAGGAATCGGCGTAGGTTTCACCGCTGATCCAGCTTTGTACATTACGGCGTTCTGCGATATGTATTTCATTCCCTTACCTAGAACAGTGCTGCCATCCGGCTAAGACAATTTCATTCCCTTACCTAGAACAGTGCTGCCATCCGGCTAAGACCATTTCGCGACTTAGGCCGTGCAAGTTCAGGTCGTTCAGGTACAGTCCCATGTTCGGAAGTTCATCCATATTGTTTATTCTGCAAGCGAAGAATCGTACAGTTACTTGCATTTAGACATGATGCATTTAATGACATTGCAATATGCTCAAATCAGAGAAGGCACTAGGCATGCAGAAACTGTTATTTCTTTACTGGTTGGGTCACAAAGCCAATGCAGTGTATGATGTTAGTTCTTAGGCATAGAAGTTGAGTTAGGATGTACGAGTTATCCTTATTTTAGATGGGAGACACTAATTTTAACTGCGATAGTAGGGTGGTGGTAAATATGTTTATGGCCAGCAGAGGGAACTTGCAACATCTTATGGAAGCCGAATGAATTTGGAGGCCTAGTATTTAAAACACATATAAAGTTTTGGCTTTGAGTTAGGTATCCAAACGGAAACATTCGGAGAAATCAACACTGTCCAACTGGTTCCGAATGTCAGGCCTTCGGCAAGGAAGACGAAACCTCTTCAATCATGTGGCTGATTTAGGAATGTATGAGTGCTAATAAATACTACAAAGTCACGTGTCGCATAAAGACTTGGCCTCGCACATTGTCAGGATAAAGGAAACGCTCCAAAAGTGTGTACACGTGAGGTGTACGGTCTTCTGAGATGTGACGCCATGTGGGTTGGCAGAAATTTATAAATGTTTCTGAGGAACTAGCTGGCTCCTTCTTCAGGGTGTGTATGTGTGTTTACAACGCCGTGTGAAACGTCTAGAACAGTAATTTTTCCAATGTCAACGACAGCCACTGCTAAAAATACGGTCCTTTAAATGCTGAAGTGCGGTCTGGTCGTTGGCTGTCAAGATTAATTCTTCATCATTTATTTATTTAAAGACGTTGTCCAACTACATATGTTAACATAACGAACTAATTCGCTTGTGCACTCGTTCTTCGATTCTGTCACTCCTCACAGCAAGTACTGTTTAAGTCAGCCAAGAAGTACTCTGTCTATTGTTTTTACATAATCCGATTGTTCATTTTTGTTGCTGCTTTTCACAGAGCGCGTTGCCATGCCTCAGACGGTCAGCCCCTGACCATTCGTCGCTGAAGTACGGGTTTGATCCCAGGTCAGTCCGTGTGGGATTTGTGATGGTTAAAGTGAAAAATGGGACAAGTTTTTCTCCGACTTCTTTGGTTTTCCCGTGTCAATATCATTCCACTAGTGCTCCATACTCATTCGTTTACCTACCACCGACGCTGTATAATCTTAGCAGTTGACAAGGCTGTTAAGTTGTGCACGTTTGCTAAGAGTCCTTTGTACAGCGATCTGCTTTATGTCGTGGTCCTGTTTTATCATCTTCCTAGAGGGATAAAGAAAATTACAAACATCCTCCACCTAAATTACTCTAGTATCCAAAGACAGGTCTGGTTACATGGACTTGCATTTAGGAGATATATATCTGCATGATTCGTAGTATTTATTGTTTCAGCCACCAAGGTTTTACGCGCTGTGGCAAGTGCTTGAACGCGATATGATTTTGCTAAGAACTAATCAGCGTCTTGTGGCTTTGAGCCCTTGGATTTCTCTGTGAACGGTTACTTACAAAGGGCTGCAAAGAAAGACGATAGCCTTGATGTCGTCTATGTACTTCATCTGACCCTTGAGTAGGATGCTGCGAGTACCCTGGCTGCCCCGCCGTCGGTCCAGGAGAAGCGGCAATGTCGGCTTGCGTTTGCTATCCATAACAGCTGTGCTGGTATCTTCCTCTGTCTTCGGTGTCCGGATTACTTCCAGCTCAAACAGTACAGAGTGCAGGTGCAATGTCTGCAACACGTTATACAAGATCTTTCATTTCTTTCAGAGGAAAGTCCTAAGGGTACACATATATGCGAGGAACTACCATACGTAGTAGCCTTCGTCGTGAAGTCGAAAACAAATTAAAAATGGCCTCACGTTTTTCCAAGTGAAGGGAATGCCTCTAGGACGCCGCAATTTGAAGTTGTCTGTGACGGACTCTCCTAGAAGTGCATGTGGACTTGCGCGACACACCTGGCGGAGCTTCTCGCCGGCAGCCAGGATGATCATGCTCTCATTGAAAACAAGGCCGAATGGGAAGAGACGCATTAGGATTGAGGAGGGTACGGCAGGAAGAGTCAGTCTTTCCAGGTTCGTCCGTTTGTTCCTCCGCGACAAAACAAACTCTTGGTTATCGAAATCTAGTCTGAACTTGACCAGGAAGTTCCTCGCACCCGGAGCCGTTGTCGCTTCCTCCAGCACCTTGATGGCCAGTTGTGTGTTGTAAAATTCTTCAGCAATCTGGTACAGTTGGCCTGCAAACAGTGAATGGAAAGAAGGTTTACTGTCCGTTTGTAAAAACACTATTTCTATTTTTAAGCTATTTAAGTGTCATCGCTAACTCAGGCTTCGTAGCCTCGAAAGACTGGATGCTAGCCTAATAAGTAATGAATGTGGGACAGACGTGCAAGGAAAGTGTTGTGGCCTGAATTAACCCTTTAAAGACGAAGCGTGTCTGTTTTATATAAGGACTCAGTTCGTACCGCGCTGTAAACACTCTCCACTTCGGTTATAAAAACCAATCTCTTAATGTTTTATAAGGCAAAAGTTGCTGTTTGTTCTGAGATCCGTACAAAACACATAAACGCAATGTGGGCACCACGTAGAATTTTTTAATGTTAAAGCTGATGGTACGTAAAGTTACCGATAGGCTTTAAAAGGTTAAATTACTACCTGGAATTTACCTGAAGGGTCTAAGGAAACCCACACGCAGCCTTCTTCAGGGTAGTCAGTGTTCCAGCTGAGATTTGAACCTGGCCTATTGGCAGTGTAACCCAGAAACATTACTGCTTCAGCTAAGTTGTTCGACGCAAGTACTATGGCATCAATAAAATCTGCACCGTCCATATTAAACCGTTTTTAATTAAAGCCCTAAAAATCTCATACACGCATTTCAATATTTTGCCGCCAATATAGGCTATTCGATATTTATGTTTTAAGGTACAACCTGTCAGGTTAAGTAACGTGAGGCAAGTCCCACTTCAAAGTGCTGTTGCGTGGATAATTATAGAGGAGTAATGGAGGGAAAACCAGATTGATGAAAGCTGTTCTTCTGTTGTTTAGAAGACGTAATAATGGTGTTTAGGTCTATGGTATACACGTAACATCTATCGTACAAAATTTGTGGAAATATTTCTGATATATTTAGCATCATTTTAAATTTCACACTTAACTCTGTAAAGAACAGAGTAAAGTGAAGTCACTTTACGACTGACGGTCGGTCATTCAGTCAGTCTTTGTGGCGAGCCTCCTGCGGGGATTATTACCATATTTGAAACTTTTAAAGCCTAGCGATAACTTTACGTACCGCCAGGTTTAACATTAAAAAATTCTACGTAGTGCCCACATTGCGTTTATGTGTTTTGTACGGATCTCAGAACAAACAGCGACTTTTGCCTTATAAAACATTAAGAGAATGGTTTTTATAACCGAAGTGGAGAGTGTTTACAGCGCGGTACGCACTGAGTCCTTATATAAAACAGATACGCTTCGTCTTTAAAGGGTTAATCTACGTATTGAATTATAATGTCTGTCAGTCTTGGGGCTCCCTTTTTGACGAGGCTGAAGTTCTGTCCTTTGTAAAAAGTCGCTGTCTTTGTCGGTTGGATATATTGACATACATATTTGTTGTTAGCATATATATATTTCAGTACATAAAACTGTGTACAATATGCATTATATTCATGGCGTCTGTCAGTACCATATATCATGCTCACTGGAGCCCGCCACTGATCCATGCCCTGAGCCATATGAATCGACTCCATACCCTCTTAACTATCTTAAAGTTCATCTTAATAATATGTTTCCATTTACTCCCACATCTCTCAACAGGTGTCTGCTGTCGAAGGTTCAGACTAGCACTGTATCTACGTTTATCGTCCAAATTTTCCACTCCTCTCACCTCCCGTGATTCGATCTCCCTAATAGTACGTGGTGGGAAGTGCAAATTATTTTTTTATATTTACGATAAATTCCATACTGCGTCCTTAGTTTAAGAACTGAGTGTTAGACGATTCTTCCTTTTATGATGACCACAGAGATTTATTGATTTTCGTGAAAGATTACGCAGTCTGTGATTCCCTGAACATTCTTTTCCATGAGAAGTCATTTCCTGTCACGAAGAGAACCCATAACTTCCTTGACAACCAACACAGCGAATGTTATTCCCTACCGCATGCTTTGACCGAGCAGAAAAACACTTTTACTGTGAGGTTTGAAGATTCCGCGCCCTCATACAACACAAGCAGGGAATCCGGAAATTTCTTCTTGTATTCCCGAGGTTTCCTATTTAAAAGTACAGAAGGGCCTTAGATTAAATTCGATAGTGAAAGTTTGAATCGGAGATTGTTGCTGGAATTTAATTTGCGCTCATATCGATCTCCTATAGCCTATACATGATTTCAGGCTTCTGCCGCGGTGTAAAGGAGATCTGCATAGCCTATTTCGTAGTTTACGTCACGCTTAAATCGATATGAATCTGTTTCCTGAACATAACATTTATGATGAAAAGGTGGAACATGCCTTAAAATATGGATCTTAGTAAGTTTACGACATTTTAAACGTGTTTTGTTTTAGTGAATATATAATGTGTTAGAAGGAAATGATTCCTGAATTGTGTGTACTTGTAGTGCGATTGGTGTTGCGATAACAGTCTGTTTGTAACTGCAATGACTAAACGTCAGCGCTAATTTAATACGTATTTGGAAAACATGTGTAACCCACTACAGACTAGAATAAACATTTCCAGTATTCATTAGTTTCTGTACGGGCCGAACTCCAGTTTTAATTTCCAGAGTGTATAGTTTCGATTTCAGATTACTTAAAGTTGATAGCTTGAGTTTACTGTTCAGTTGTGCACAAACCAACAAGATTCACGTATTTGTATTTTGTAAGGTAAACAGATGGACTCAAGTAGGCCTAAATTCAGACATCAGTAGTGGACCTACATTTAATACTGCTTTGTATAGAAATTTCAGTCGTAAGCACTTTGCAAATACGAATGCTATAAGGACCGTTCTGCTTTAATGAGCTAACGGAAGCTAGAATCACCCAAACCAGTGACCGAGCGGGTTAACTGTAGCGGTAAAGCGTTTCATTTGTGTTTACGAGGGATTTTAATTGTCTAAGCCTCTGCCAAAGCACCGATTATTGTATTCTGATGCCTCAAAGGGAATGGCGTACCATTACATTGGCATAATCCGTGACCGTCTTTTAACACAGGACAATGACATAGGGCCTGCTGTAGCCTGGACCCACAGTTTAATCCTACAGAAAAAAAATGTCGTTACTCAGTCACACTCATAAGCAAGAATGCGTAAAATTTTCGTCCAAACACTGAAATTTCCTGCAAAATTTTCTAAGTGTAAATAAGATATGAAATCTCGTGTCGGATTCAAAGTAAACAGTTAATGCCGTTTTAATAATGGGAAACTTAAGGAAACAGCCATGGCCCTATTTAGCATACTATAGGCCTAAGTATCGTCCTTGTATGTCGTTTTCCGGCTATATGTACCTTGAGTATGTATTTCATTTGATTATAATATCAAACCCAAAGAGTCATTCAGCACACGTTTTATTGTCCAATAAAACGTGTATTGAATGACCCGCTGGGCCTGATTGTAGAATCATATAGAATATATACTATACGCCAAAGGGGATGCCTTAGCACCTAGTCTGTAGACATTTTGTAGGACTCCTTTTATGGGGATTGGCTCGTCTTAAGATCCTTACATGCGCATGAATACACGAACACAGAAACATTTCAGACTTGCGTCTCTACTCCGAGTGGAACTCGAACACAGGATTCCAGCATTCGATAGGTAGAAGACCGTCCTGTTTTCGTGATCGGCAGAAATCCTATTGTCAAGCACTTAATGCATTTTCACGTTAACTGAATAGCTCTATTTTCAATTATAGAGAGAAAGGCGTGTTATTGGAAAGATAAGAAGCGAGCCATGCAGTGTCTGTCAGTAAGAAGAGACCATCCAACTTGTTAACGCTTTATAGCCGTAACTCATAAATCTCCACTTCGTCGTAGGAGAGCAAACTGAAGCCGCTAGCTAAAGCAGCGCCATAAATATCGCCGGACAGATCCGTGTGGGCCTGTCGATCTGGCCTTACTTTTGAAATTCCCCGATTCGTTTCTTGGACTGTTTATCTGCATTTTTATCGTATATATTGACGGGATTCCTAACTCCACTGCGGCTAATTTGGGAATAATACTGTGTTCTTCCAAGATGTTACGTCTTCCACATCCTGATAATTTTCTCATCTCATTCGGTGTAGCTGGAATATGCTATGCAAATTACCTAAGGATAGGTATATATTTGGCAATTGGCAGCCTTGGGTTCTTTAAGATGATCCTACTCCATATTCGCCTGGGGAAATTAAAAAAATACAAGCAAATCGTCAGACAGTATGATGATTTTCGGCTGGGATTCAAGTCGACTGCATTCCGAGTACCAATACATACTTCCCTTCAAACTGTTCGATAGTGACTGTTCATAAGACTTAAACGTCATTTGGCCATGTCACGTGGATGTGAATGTAGTTCAGAACACGATCGAGAGTTGTATAGCCAGTTAACAAATTAATTAGCTAAATCTGTTTCATTTTGTTGCAGTTTAAATGTTGTAACATTTAAGACTTCCACAGCAGGGACTGCTCGGTTTCCTGTTTTGAGGGTCGAAGTCTGACAGACGTAACGTAATGAAGACAGATGAACGCAATTTGCCGCTCCTTTTCTAAAATCCACTTTATCAGTTTGGAAAACCAATCTTGCTAAAAGTCTTCGGACTACAAGTAACTTCTGTGTACCGGTTGTGGTAATGAATGTTTCTGCCCCATACATGAGATTAAGAAATTATAATCGCATGTTTCAGATCTTTCTCGAATATTTTACATTTCCAAAGCTTCTCAATAAATGCTCTACTTTTAAGGAACTAGGAAGTTCATTACTGTGTTTACAAGGAGCCAAATTAGGGCTGTATCCTGAGCCAGTCGATAAAACCTTCCGGATATTTTGGAGAATAGAGTCTGGAATCGAACCAAGCTTTCTTAGCCATTGAGCCTGTAGCCTTGTCATTATGCCTACTACGCTATCCCATATCTCTTGTGAAAGTAATAACATAAAAATTCCCGCAAGGAATATGCGTGTATTTGACCTTTGCCTGTTACAAAGCAAAGCCTCTACGCTTCTACAGTCACCAGTTCTTGTTTCAAAGCAAGTACGAGTAGACATACACAACACTGAATTTTCAAGGGTGCACGGGGTGTGCAAACTCACTCTTAAGAGAAATTCATATATTTTGATAAGCCTCGATTATCGGGGCGGGCGCACTTTTGTGTGTGTGTGTGTGTGTGTGTGTGTGTGTGTGTGTGTGTGTGTGTGTGTGTGTGTGTGTGTGTGTGTGTGTGTGTCCAACAGCAATCCACTTCGCAGCGTCCCATGTGATCAACTAAAGGCAAGCTCACCATTGCAATTACCACCATGAAATAAACAGTGCCCTGTTTCCGTTTTATAGAAGCGAGGAAATTTGGAGAGCGAAAATTTGATTTTGTAGCAGAGAAAGTCTTTGTCTGCTGGAACTTCATTTTCAACCACTAAAGCTAATAGGATCCGCGGCTTGCGCGGTTTCATTTGTATCCCTGATCCTGAAGCTGTGGTAAGCAACCAACCCCCTAGGGGTTGGCGTGTGAATTTCATTATAGGCAGCGACAGATTATTTGAGGCCAAAACTGCGATGAATTTATCACATGAGAAACTGGTAGTACAAAGTAATACTAGCACTCTTCTTAACAGTTAACATCAGTAATTCGAAACACATGTATTGCCTTTAACCTCCTTAACAAATGGTACTGTTACGTCATCAAACACAACTTTTCATTTGTAAGAAAATTTAACATTTAAGCCCAGCAGTATGTTTCCAATTTTAAAAGTTACCATCAGGTTAACTTTGTAAAGCATAAAAATATAAATTTCAAATGTAATACGTGTAACACTGGGATGAATAATATCAAACTCTTGACCTCTATTAATTGCCGTATCAATTAAACTAATCATAATTTTTATTACCAATGTCCTGATCACCTCATAATTATTCTCCAGCCGAAGTTAATGTTGTCTTTATACTGCTTACCTTCAGTCATTTTATTTGATGTCAAGATAAATATATATTTATTTTCAGGGGTGTTATTTAAGGAGGCTTTCAATCGATAAAATTCTGCAGCATCGGTGGTAGATAAATAAACTTTTAGAGCACTGGCAGAATTGATACGGACTGGTTAATGCCGAAGCACTCGGAGAGAAACTTGTTCCAACACCCGTCTGTCCACCACAGGTCCCACGTGAACTGGCCTATCATTGATCCAGGGCACCCCTGTTGACATGCCACTGACTAACTGCTTGAGCCATGGCACGACCAAAGTGAAAGTGCCACAGGATTTACACATGATGTATATATAACCAATAATTTCTTTTTTAATACATCACCACGAGTAAAATGTAATTTTCATTGTAATATCCAACATGCATTCCGTTTCAATACGTAGGCTATGTGGAGGCTTGCCTGCTGATGTGTCCGTAAAACTTCTGAAACTAAAATAAAGTTTCGGAAGAAGAGGGGCATGGATATTTAAATAACAATTGGGGCGCGCAGCTAAGAAATCATGTGCCAGTGATTAAAGTTTGCGTAAATGAGTGGCTGCTTGAGATTTCTTGTATGTTTTGGGACATTGAAAATTTGGCCCAAGCATTAACGTCTGTGACTTGTATGTGGGAAAAATGTCTAATTCTGTTCCGGGCGGGGACACCGACTATTCAGACAAAATTTTCGTGGATTTTCTCGGTCTCTCCATACAAACGCAGGGATAGTATCCGTAATTACATCACCACCGCTTCCTTCCATGTACCGCGTATCCTCTCGTGGTGTATTTTTCGGTTTCGTGATAACACTACATAGCCTATTTCAACTCCCAGCAAAATAAGTAACACATCGAAAGGAATGCCAAGCGTTCCGAGTTCGGACTGTGTGGTTTGTACTGTAATGGCTCATTCTGGACGCGAGGAGAATTGCATCTAATTCATTAACCCTTTAAAGACGAAGCGTATATATTTTATATAAGGACTCAGTGCGTACCGCACTGTAAACACTCTCCACTTCGGTTATAAAAACCAGTCTGTTAATGTTTTATAAGGCAAAAGTTGCTGTTTGTTCTGAGATCCATACAAAATACATCAAGGCAATGTGGGCACCACGTAGAATTTTTTAATGTTAAACCTGGTCGTATGTAAAGTTACCGCTAGGCTTTGAAAGGTTAATATTGTAAAAATTAAAATCACGATTAATCCGGATCTAGATTCGCGCCTCCCTTGGGCAGTAAGTGACAAGTCGGTCCCCTTGGAGCCTTCAATCACAGCTGTGTAGTAATGGAAGTCGGTACATACCCATCAGGTACTGAGTGAAACCTTGTCGGCTGCTCCTGTACACAAGAACAACGCCTTGCGGATCAACGTGGGTGATGTACATGGAGGGACTCTTCATTTTGGGGTAAGTGAAACGCATCTGCATGTGGATGTTGTCCACGTTTTGCAGGAAGTCGGAGAAGTATCTGCCAGTTGCTCTGATCGTCTGGTCGTACCTGTAAGAATATATCGTGATCAGCGAGAGTGCTGAAGCTGCCACTTTTGGCAGGTTCCCTGTCCGGGGTTGCTGGATGTCGTATACAGATAGATTAACCCTTTAAAGACGAAGCGTGTCTGTTTTATATAAGGACTCAGTGCGTACTGCGCTGTAAACACTCTCCACTTCGGTTATAAAAACCAGTCTCTTAATACTTTATAAGGCAAAACTTGCTGTTTGTTCCGAAATCTGTACAAAACACATAAATGCAATGTGGGCACCATGTAGGATTTTTTAATGTTAAACCTGGTGGTATGTAAAGTTACCGCTAGGCTTTAAAAGGTTAAAGGTGCGTTTACACGTGATTTCCAGCACATGCTTCTCATTTCCCGGGTTTTGTAATTTATGTGTCGGCTGTCCCAAACCTCTGGTTGAGACTCATGCAGAGTTATCAGATGCATGGTTTCTTCACGAGTCCAGACTTTCCGCTCTGCCATGTTTACCGTTCACTCCCAACAGACGATCTGTGCTCGCAACCTTACCGGTTTTGCTGGTCAAGTTGAGATTGCAGCTGAGAGGGAGCGTGGCGGTAGTTTACATGGACAAAGAAAGTTCTCTCAGCCAGCTGCCTGCAAGTTACCGTGACCTTGGCGATTCCGCTCTCGAAGGCGGTTACACGTGAGACAGCGCCTCTGTAGAGCAACAGAGAGAGACTCGCGCGAGATTTCTCTCACGTGTAAAGGCACCCTAGGGTTTACTTTGCCAAGGGCGTTCTAATTTACATTTTGATGTTGTCGTATGGGTTTCACATAGACACGCGGTCTTTGCAGAAAATGCATAAATTGAAGGCTGTAGTCGCCTTTTTTTTTCTGTCGGCAGGTTTTATCCCCGAAACTACTGCATTTTTCAATGAAATTTTCGTTGAATTTTTTCGCCGTGAAAGCTTCAAGACATGCACCTTATTTGTCGCTGACTGAAGGGCTAAATAACTGAGTATTCACTGTTATAGCCAACTTATTAAGTCGTGGAGCAGAATTCTTCTTTTTAAAGCTAGTGGCCAGGTTACTGCTAAAGACGTTCCCCCCGCCTTTGGTGGTATCTGAAGGTTCATTAGGGTTTTCACAACAGCCCGCTGCTGGTCCACATGCTGATTCAGAATAATCCAGACCCTATATTTTATTTATTTTAGACAGTCTCGCAAATTGTCTCTTTTCTTTAAGCGTTCCTGCCAGACTAAAATGTGCGTATTTTATTCCCCATACTACTTGGAACATGCATCTCATCTTCCTGGCGTGACCACCCTAAAGGTGTTTGATGAATAATAAAAATTGTACAGTTTTTTCCAGCTTCGTGTAACGATGGTTTTTAAGTCAGTATTAAAACAATATGAGCGCGTCCGTATCCGTTGGCATTGCGTAATGTTATCAGAAGAGGATAACTGAGCGATTAACCGTCCGTATGTTTGTGTTCTAGTATCAGCGACTAGATCTCTTGTCGGATTTTCATGATATTCGGCTTAGGAGGTTTTACAGAAAGTTGTTTTGCAATCGTGAATTTCATGAAAATCTGCACAGTGCCAGGCATGCTGTCGTTAGAGTGTAAATGCATTTCTACCCATAGTTTTCGTATTCCGTGATCGAATTTTTGAAATTCTATTTCCGTGTAGTACGGTCGAACCGTTGTAATTTCCGTGAAAATCGTTGCAGTAAAAGACACGCTTTACGTAAAGGGCAAATAAATTTTTCCTCTTGTTTTCCACACTTTTCTTCCTATTTGAATAAAATTCTGTATGCTTCAGTCACCGAGTACAAATATGTAATCGGTGACGGAAGTTTTTAGAAGTTGGAACACTGAAAGCCATACCTTACTGAGGGGCGCAAATGAATTTGTTTTCGTACTTTGCGCACGTATTTTCCAATTTGGCTGACATTTCTCGTAAGAGATCTGCAATTAATGATGTTTAACATTTCTGAAGTCTGTGAAGACTGACGCAGGGAGGGCCTTACTTTTCTTATCGTCGTAAATGACAGTACATTTACGCGTGTGCTGTGAAACCATACGACATCTTGAAAGTAAAGAACGCCTTAGGAAAGACTGTGTACTGCGTCACAGATTAGGCCTCCACCATTTGCAGTGTAGTTACCCTATTGTGCCCTTGATCAAGGAAACTTATTCTTTCTCCATGGCGTGTCAAGAAAACTTTAGTAAATTTGTAGCAAACTGTGCTTTCAAAACGGTTTTTGTGCTACGAAAATTATTCTCAAGCATTGTTCGATTTGGTAAGCGCCTAAAAAAAGATTTATGGTTAAATCTAAAACAGAATTTCAGGTGGCAGCCCATTCAAGGCGAAATAGTACACAATATTTGGCTTACTGTCAGGTTCGAATTATAATTCTTTTGCAGCCATGGATAGAAGGCCTTAGTAACCTCAACATAGAGACACTGCTTTGTGATTTAAATTTCCTGGAGAACGTCTACAATGTTTCAAGCGTGAAATTGAATCGACTGAACTGAGTGTCACTAGGAAAGATTGATTTCCACTTATAATGAGGCACGACTAAGCTATTCAAGGAAATAAAATTCGTACTCATATTTATAAGTATACGTAACTTATTGTCCATGTATACTGACATTTTGAAGGCTAAAGTTAATCTGATATATATTGAAAAACTCAGCTTCTTCCCTCGCGGTAAACACTATCTGTTTCAGTTGTAAGGTCCAATCAGTCAGTGTTATATAGGAAGATAATCGCTGCTTCTTTGTAAAAAAACACATGAATTCAGTTCGCGGGGAGGACGTGGACTTTTTGTTAAACTTTGTGGTACATGAAGTTACCACGACGTTTCTATCAGTTAAGCAGTCTACAGATCTTACAAAACTGTCTTCAACATTTACGTTAATTCCGTTGTCTTACAAGTTGTAGAAGTAATATTTTTGTTATTGTTTTTGCTATAGAATGAGTATTATAGATATCAATTGTTTACTGTCCCCACGTTTTCCTGTTCTGTATTACGCTGTGTCTGTACCCGAGGTTGCTAAAGAAGCGTACGAAACAACGACCGAAGAACTGCATGAAGTGGTCTGTGGTTGCGCCCTCTCCTGTGCTCACTGCGCAGGCTGTTGCCAGGCTCGTCATCAGATGGTCGGGATAGATGTGGTGTGTGTTGAACACGGCAAATTTGCAGCCTGCCTTGTCCACTACTTGCTGCCATATTTCTTCCCCGTACTCCAGCTGCAACATTACAGAATGCAATTCAGGTTAGGGTTTTATGGGACGAGTCGTAGACTGGTAAGTTTTAGATGTGTGTCTTCGAAAGATAAGGAATAAGGTCATTATGTTTGCATGTAAGGATGTGCGGAGATTACATCAGGCACTATCTGTACGAATCTTACTCACTGAAACCATAAAACGAGTTTTATGTAACAAACAACATTCGCAGTTTCTATGAGCAGTGTTCTGCTAGCCCTTCTGTAGCATTATGTTATTAGCGTCCATACCTTATTTAACTGTGTAATATGACATCAGGTTGTAATTTATATGTTACTCCAATTATGTATAGATGAATCTGATTACTCTTAACGCGGCCATCTATATTGCATAAATTATACAACTGACGACATGTTTCGGCCTTTATTAGTGTCCGTCATCAGGATTATATCAAAAACAGGCAAGGGAAACTTAATTTTAAATGTCAAATTAAACTATGTTATATTTATGGTTACAGTAGTTATTTACCAAATCAGTTATTTTGTTAAATATTTGTTTAGTTAGTTATTCAGTTAGGTTATTTCCTTAAACGCTCCCAGAAAACTAATTGCCATGCGTTGGACGTAAAAGAAACTTACTTTTATTGATCAATATTGAAGGAAATTTTTAACAATAATTAGTCACAAAATCAGTGATTGAAGAGCAATTAAGTACCTTAAAACCTGCTGTAGAAAATCTAAAGTTTAGATAAATTTTCTACTTCCACCCGGCTGATTGCACGAGAAGATTTAATCGTTTCACAGTAGTCTTTCTAAATGTTACTGTGAACATAAGGGTTGTATTTAACCGCTTGCAGTTTATTAGTAACTATACGTAACACCTGCTTTAACGTTTAAAAATCAGTATTTTGTCCCCACGGCATATTTGTGACTCCAGGAAAAACGAACCGTTAACATAAACACATTGGTCTTTGTAATGGATATGAAAGTTGCTCTGTGCAAAATAGGAAGTTAATTTTTTTGTAGAACTTAGACAAATTTAAGCTTTCAATTTCTTAACTCTTTAAGACGATGTTCAATGTTTGGCTTCTATGGTCGCGATAATACACCGCTGGGCACCAAACTTGTAAAATTTACCACTTAACGCATGGATGCACGACAGAGTCGTGCACATTAATTAACGAGGTAAGTACTGAGATATAGCTCGTGGCTGTTCAATTTTTCGAATAAACCTAATGTGAAATTTGGCTTACCATGGGTGTTAATTCGTACAAACTCTGGGGGCGAATTCCGAAGGCTGAATGACAAGCCTTCACATACAAATTCAATGGAACAATCTCAGAAAAGCTGTGTGCAGTTTAAGGGTAGTGAAAAATGTATGGACGACTAAGGAACAGCAGGGGACCGTATGATTAGTTCTCATCACTTCAGTATACCGACCTCACAGTAAAAATTCTTCCGTCTTACGTATATGCATAAACGTATACACTCTGTGTCTCTATGTGTACGTATACAGAGGGTCAAAATTGGAAACGGAACCCAGGCACCCGACAAGTTTAACGGCCGCTGAATAATAACCCAACACCCGTTTTATCGCTGCTTGTACTGTACGTCGCATCGTTTGACCTTTTAGTGACACAGCCCAGTTTATTCTTTTGTCTGTAATAGACGTGTGAACTGCAGTGTGAAGCACATTTATTTTATTAGTGAGTATACAGTACAGTTTAATACAAAATATTTTCGTTGTAGAAACCTGTATAAGGAATAAATAAGGAAATTTAGAATACTGTTTTTCGATGTGTCATTTCCTTCGAAATTAACGGTACATACAAATGGTGAAAAATTTCCAAAACCGAGTTCCTTGTTGAAAAAGAAGTGACTGCAAACACAACGCCTTCTTTCAGAATAAATATTAGCTCATGGTTTTTTAAACTTCGGTACGCCGACAGCTACGGGTACGCCAAGAACTGTTCAGTGGTACGAAGCCTTAATAAAAAATCGAAGTATAGAACACTAAACTTTTAAAAAATAAGTAAAACGCAACCATTTATTTTTCTAATATGCAGAATTGCTGGCAATGTTATACAACTCGTCCCCGCTATACAGTATTTTCAGTTTCAGCTGTTTTCATTCAAATACAAGAAAAAGACATTTGTGTTGCTTTAAAATTGAGAAATTGCACTTTATTGGCACGCCAGCCAGACGTTTGAGAACGGCTGCTTTAAATGACATTGGGGTGCGATTAGAAGCATCTCCACCAAAACTTTGGCAATTTCTAGACAAGAAATTCATACATTATTTAATAATGTGTTCTCCACGTGTCACGCATGTCTGAGAGTTGAAGGAGGTAATCTCCAGCACCTACTCTAACATGCTGTACGTTATATGCCCTGTAGTATGAGGAAGTATAAGACCGTGAAGCTGGCCATGTGTCTGGTTTCAGTTTTACATTGAACTCGCTGTATGAATGGAACTTACTGCAGCTTTCTGATTCCCATTGCGCATAATTTTATTTTGTCCCAGTCTCCTCACAGCAGTCCTCTTGGGTCCATGCCTTTATCTACATCTTCTCTTCAACTTCTTCTAGGACATCCACACTCTTTTCCCTCAGGAAGTTTCCATTCGGACATTTCCCTTAGTCGTCTGTCATGTTGAATATATCGTACGTGTCGACGCCTTGCTCTGCGAGTTGCCTTACCTCTGTTGCCTTCTTTCTTCCCATCTTTCCACAATTCGTTTTTATTGTCTAATATCGCAACAGCTCATAAAGTCTCTGCCCTGGACACACCTACAACTCTCAGGTATCCATTTCAGTTATTAATATCCCAAACTACAGTCTTGTATTGTGTGTTTCTTAACGTTCACCTGGCTAGCTTATGAAATTAACTGTTTTGTACTTATCTCACAAGAGTGTATAATTTTCTTCACAGAATTTTATGTGCTGAATACTTAATTACATCCTTCCATACTTTACAAATATGTAAAACCTGGTTCATGCAGATCATATTTGATACGTAAGAATTTGTATATGCTTGGCCGAATATGTATGTGTATAGGTGTACAAGTATGTGGGGCACCCGGTGGCGCAGTTGGTTGAGGCAATGCGCTAGAAGCCGGAAGGTCGCGGTTTCGATTTACGATGGAACCATTGACTTAATTCTTCCGGCCGCACTCTGGCCCTCGGGTCGACCCAGGCTCTAACAGAAATGAGTACCAGGAATATTTCCTGGGGGGGGGGGGGGGGGGGGTAGTAAAGGCTGCGGGTGCGTAGGGCTGAAAAATTTGTCA